>JAODLJ010000016.1:776548-790863 GCA_027576115.1 Cathorops melanopus
ATTGGGGATAGATTAGGGATAAAATTAGCTCATGTTTTAAGTCGTTCAAATTCTGTAAAGCTGCTTTGCGACAATGTCTACTGTTAAAAGCGCTATACAAATAAACTTGACTTGACTTATCTATAATCACAGTGTTATTTTAACCACATAAAGTATGTTCCTGCTAATTTGCCAACAAATCTGAGGTAAATGTTGACATTCCTGAGGAGTTTGTCTAATTTTCACAGTTGCTGTATCTTTCCATTTTCTGTGTTAAAGATTTTTTGAATAGTTTTCTTTTTTTTTTCTTTTTTGGTGATATTGCAATGTAATGAATATATATCACTAATAGAAACAGCAATAAACAAGCTACAATAAATACATTAGTGTTTGAGTAAACATTAAACACAAACTAGCATTACTGTGAACAGGCTAGCTACAAAAACAAACCACTGCTAGAGTTAACAGGCTAACACATGAACTAGAATCACAGTAAACAAGCTGAACCATAAACTAGCGTTGTAGTAAACACATGAATTAGCCTCAGGAAACATACCACAAACCCACGTAAACAAGTTACGATAATAAGAAAGAGGTGAAAACAAAAACTAGGATGATAATAAATATGCTGAAGGATTTGTTTAAAAAAAAAATCTTAGCAAAGTTTTTATGTTTTCTCTCAGAAAAAGAGAGTGTTCATAAAACCTCTTTGGCTCATAATTTTTAATTTAGAATGATTAAAATGAAATTAACCCAGAATTAAGATAAATTATGATGAAAAATTAATTTGTTTAAATATTATTTAATATTTGTATTAACTGAACATACATTTAACAATAATAATAATAATAATAATAACTCCTAAAGACTTCTGAGGTTAAATGTTCTGTCAGATTCATTTTTAGAAAAAAAGTTCAGATTGGAGCTCAGCAGGAAGCAGCTCAGAGAGAGAAAGAGAAGGAAACCACAGTGAGGAGAAATCACACACACACACACACACACACACACACAAAATATCACAATAGCCGTCTTTGTGTGAAGTGTTTTGAGGTGTGATCATCTTTCAGTTTTTCATTCTGCAGCTCGGCCGAGTTCCAGAGTGAAATAAATAAAGCACAAAGCAGCTCAGTTTTACACACACACACACACACACAGCTTTGATCATATTGACATTTATTTTAATGAACAAAATAGCACACATTCCCCTGCAGGTGGATTATTCAGGTTCGATAATAATGACTGAGTAACTGGTGCGAAGGCTCATGCTGATAATCACTTCTATGGTTTATTACAATATTCAGACATGATATATTTGTATTTTGTGAATTTTATTAAATTTTGTAAAACAAAAACAAGACCAGGTTTTTACACCTTATGGAAATGGAATGTACTGCAATATGCTGTTAAGGTTTTGTGAAACATAAATCTCATATATACTCTAATCTAAACTGATTTTCATGATATTGTGTGTTTTTTTTATTTTGGATATCTACTGTCTTTACACCCTCTATTTACTTTTAAACACGAATGTATATAACGTAGTAATAATGGATTATTAGTGTGGTATTAATAAAGACAGGCTATTCACTTATTGTGATATAAAAATGTAAGAAATTTGCACACGCCCACTGAAAGCGTAGATTTATTCAACAAGGGCGAGTAATAAATACTTATAGTAAAGCTTCTCCATCAGGTCCCCGGTCCCCTTTCACACACACTCATGCTCCTCTCGTGGGAAGTTATTTCAGAGTGTTGAATGATGTTTCCTGGCCTGCCAGGTCGAACTCCACTGTGGCAGCGATACGGAAAAGTACAAAAATAGAAACTTCACTGACATTGTAAAGTCGTAACCTCGTATAAGAAAAAAAACCTCCGGCGTGTTAAAACGGATTATATACACCGAGTTGCCATTTTATCAGGTTCACCTACACTATCGCTGCAGTGCACACAAACTATTGTTCTGCAAATGTATTGACACCCCTCTACACCATGTTTGTTAATCAAAAGGGGGCAGCACTGAGCAGGTCATATTCGGGTGGCGTTATTTTTCCCACTACAGCAGTGACCCACAAACTGACCTTCACATGGTGAAATGGAGTGTCGGTGAACCTCATAAACTGGCAACCCAGTCATCATGTAATCGAAACCTTTATGTACAGATACACGACCCTTACAAAATAAAATAAAGAAAAAGAACTTGTTAACAAAAAATAAAACAATGTACAAAAGTCCAAAGAGGCCATGTTTTTTCTTTTCTGTCTTTTTTTTTGTCCTGTCATCCTGAATATATTTTTCCATCAATCCAGACAATGGTTTTATAGAGATGCAGAACGGCTCATGGATCATCACCATCCTGTCTTTAGAGAAGCTGCTATAAAAAGTACGACTCTTTAAACATGCATTAGTCGCACAGTAAAATCCAGAAGCAATATTTCTGTCAGAATTAGCATATTCTGATTTAGAAAAACAAGCTAACCTTTAGCCATGGACCTATACACAACACCTTGCTAAGAGTAGCTATTTTGAAGCTATCCCACTCATGCTAATTTGATTATCTTTCATTATTTGTCCATTCACCTTGAACTTATGCTTGTAGTGATTGATCCCAAGATCACGGAAATTGTTCTTTGGAGGTATTAATATTATTTGAGACACCATGAATGATTAGACTTCATTTTTACATCATTAGCCTGTCTGTCAGTTAGCTGATTATTAAAAGTAGTATCACAATGTTTGAATGATGGCATGAACTGAAGTGGCAGAATTGGAATACTCTGATTTAGCAACATTTGCACAGCTTCTTAGCTAATGCTACCTTTCCAGTAGTCGATATTTGACACTAATAGCCATCCATGTTCAGCTAAAGTTAGGCTAATTACTGTACTAAGTGCTAACTACACTGCAAAACAAACGGATACTAGTTATTGTATTATGCATCAGCTACACCATGAAGCTAACTATTGTATAAACTGCTAGCAACAAATTGATATTGTGCAAGTTCACTAGCATGCTAGCTAGCATCTGAAAGGTTTGCTAGCGACTTTTAGGGCACATTTTTACAGCATGGTAGTAAACACGTGTCAGAAGGAGACTGAGCTGAAGCTACAGATAGTCCATGTACCAAGCAATAATCAGATAAATCCCAGACTACTAGATATCGCACTAATATTAAACACATTTTTCTTTCATTAAGAAAGTGGGACAGAAAAAATGAACACCTGGCCTCTGTGTCCTTCTGCAGAAACATTTAGGGAAAGAATCATTTACAGCATGATATTATACAGAACATGTACACTGAGCTGAAGATCGCCGTTTCTCAATTAGCCGTATGGACGGCGTTAATGTCATTTGTATCCTTTGAGAGATTTTTAGCTCAGCATGAGGGACGTTGTTATTGTTGGCTGTTGTGCTCCGTTACAGCATGTGTCCTTGGACTGGAGCTTCAGATCACCGCAAAAACTCGGAACGCTTTTCCTCCTGTGGGATTCCGCAAGCTGGAGGGAGGAAGAAGAATAATGGCTGTTCATTTGGCTTCACACACACACACACACACACACACACACGTTTTACAAGTCGACTCACTAGACCATCACTCTGGGTGGTCCTTTTATCCTCCTCAAATCTATAAGTTCCACTCAACCGCAAATTAAATTTAATTAGATCAGCTGATTTAATGCCCAGCTGAACCCAGAATGACATCACTGGCACACCGCTCCACTCGTCCACTCAATTATTGCTCTTTTCCCAGCCCTGACTTTGAGTGTGTTACATCACACTATCCCACAGTGCTGTGTTGATTATTCTCTTTAGTATAAATATGCAAGTGATTATAGAAAATCGTGTGCGCTGATTAGTTGAGAGATTCGGACTATTTCTCGATAATCACCTCGAGTGACTCAGCAAAATGGCGTCCAATCGCTTCATCATCGTAAGTGATGAAGAATTAGAAATGATGAAAGAAAACGCTGTTCCTAAAAGCACTAAAGATGCTCCGAAGTTTGGTCTAAAACTATTAAAAGGGAAGGTGGAATTGGGATTTATTTTATCGATTTCTAAACAAAGTACTTTATGTGACTCGGTGTAGAGAAGTGACATGAGTCTGCGCCGTGACGCTATTACATTTACATACCGCTTTTGAAGATTGAAAAATGATTTTTAAAATAATATTCACCTGTGTATTTATACTAAAACAATTATCCGCCTCAGGCTCAGTCAATACTGGTGAATAATTGTTCATTAACAGCAGCTCTGACTGTAGAGCAGGTTGATATTAATGCACTCGCTCTAATCGTTCACAGGGGTGTGTACAGCGGATGCTCCAGTGATAATAAACAGATTTAAAAAAGTCACTGATGTGGTGATGTGTTCTGTTCTTTATGTAACGTTTCTGGAATGAGTCTCCAGTGTCAGCACTTTGTAAGTCAGAGACAAAGCTGGAACTTTATGTTTTCCAACTTGCCTCTTTGCCGTTTCTTGGTAACATGACAGAAGCGTTACCTCTCTGATGTGACTCTGTTCTGGTACGAGCCCCTGTAGTGTCGCCTCTTGTCCACTGGCATCACGTCCAGATATCCACCCGATTCATTCTGAATCACACCAGCATGAATCGCAGCCCAACAAATACTTGAGCTCTGATTTGCAAAAAGAGAGAGAAAGTTTGAGAGTGTGTTTTCGTACTGGAGAGAAAACGAGGGTTCAGAGTAAATGTTAATGTAAAGAATGCATCCTCAATGTAAACATCAGGTCACAAGTGACCCATGAGCTCATTTCCCACTTCTCCCTGATGTGCAGTACCGAGCCATCAGAGATCCTGTTTGAAGTTTGCTAAAAGACCTGTTGGAGATTTGATAAGTTCTCTGGTCTGATGAGATCAAAATTAAATTTTTAGCCTTGGTACACTTGTTGGAAACTCAACATTGCTCATCACCCTGAGGACACTATTGCACTTTGATGCATGGTGGTGGTAGCATTACATTGAAAGTTACATATTCAGGTATATTTTGGTATATTCTCCAAATCTGGGCCCTTCCATTTTTTGAGCAATTTTTTGTGCTAGTATTATGGGGTTAGGGTTACAGATTGTATCATGACAAAATATTGAACACCAACCAACCAACCAACAGTTCAACTGTTTGTACCTTCAGATGTTAGACGCCATGTAAATAAAGGTAAAAATTATTACTGACTAATTCCATTTCAGTTCCAGCTGAAATGTGGAAATGTTCATGAGAAAGAAATGTTTATCATTATAATTTATATACTTTTAAAAAACTTTTTTTCAAATTGCTATATACGGAACTTACATCTGCATAATAACGAGTCCCGATCACACGGGCGTGGCTGTTGTACAAGCAATTATGAGGACAATACAACCTGGAAAAGCAAATAATTAATTTAAATGACAGAGAACAGGTCATTAATTACACACAACTGACTATCGGCTTAGATGTGCATGCATCATCTCTGGAAAGTCAAATAAAAGTCATTAACCTTGGACAATGTGTAACAGGCTTTTTGAAAGGACAGTACTCAGCCACCGTCATGTCACAGGATATCGCTTTCACTGCAGAAGAAAAGATAAAATCAATAACAGCTTCTATTCTAATGTTTACGTACATGGTAGTTGATTATTTACGTGAATGTAATGTGGACTCACCTGGTACCTTTGACACGGTGAAGGCATTAGCACTTTGTTCTTTCCTGTGGAGGAAAAGGATGAAAAATAAAAGTCAGAGTGCTGTTCTTTTCCTCCGTGTGTCAGTGTGATGAAGCTCTGAGACTCACACCAGCGTCTGAACTCCGTTTTGGTGCGACTTGGTGAAATACGTTCGCCTGCCGACTCTGGTTACGTCCAGCCAGCCTCCATCATTGTCTATAATCCCGGCGTGCAAACCGGCACCACAGATACTGGATTGCTGAATAACACAAAATCATGGTCTATAAATCTTTTTAACAAACTGGGCTTCATCTTAGTTGCTGCTGATTGGTTGGAATAAAATATACGATGCTAGGGTTGGACAATATGTCAGTATAACATTATCGTGATAAATTGTGTCATAATCTGCTTTTCTGAAGTATTGTGGACATTGAGATATTTTTAAAAACTTTTTTTAATAAAAATTAAAATCTGATTAGAAACAGCCGTTTGTTAGTTAACATTTTGACCTGATTCTTGAAAATTGCAAAATGTTCAAATAATTTACACATTTAAAAAAAAAAAAATCCTTCTGAAATTTACCAACAATTTTTAAATGTAAATGTATTAAATAATGACACGTTGCACTTTTTATCTGTCTATAGTTACATTTAATGTCGTGCAGTGTCAGTCTCTTGATGTTAGACAAAAAAAAAACAACAACAAAGCTCTCCTTCGAGAAAACTTCATATCAGTGACTACACATTATTTAAATCCGTTTATGTCTGACATTCACCGTACGAGTCCCTGTGAATGAGCCATTACCATAGAAACGATAACGTATTATAAGGAGCACATTCATTATTCATAAACTTGTGATTTGGAACTGCACTACAGTCAGAGCTTCTGTTTTAGAAAATTAATGAACACCTCTAACAACTGACCAATCACAATCCAGAACTCAACAACAGTGTGATATAATCTAAATTAATGAATTATAATCTACAGGAACCCAAACAGTCTCGTCTGAACTCGTAGCTGCAGTGGAGACTCGACTGCTGCGTCTTTAAACACATCTGTGAAGGGCGTGTTAATGAGCTGAAGAGTTGAAACAGCTGTGTTAAATCAGGGATAAGTCTAAAGTGCTGTTGTCCTTCATCACTGCTGTCTGACTTCCTGTCCCTGACTGTTCTGACTTCCTGTCCCTGACTGTTCTGATCTGGAAAGTGTGACTGTGTGTAACACAGGTGATAGCAGTTTAAATCACGTACCACATCATAATATCCCGATCCCAACACTTTTCCGTAGTTGTATAAACAACCTGGTGGACATTCGAACCTGTTAAGAAAAAAATGAAAAGTTTGTGGTTATGATTTAACAGAGAATAATAAACAGAGTGATATTCGAGTGCAGAAGGATGACAGAGTAAAGCATTTACCTGTTGCAGGTGGTTCCTTTACACCGATCCCGCAATTTTACATCACACTCCACCTGCTGAGCTGCAAAACAGGACGAGGCAGAGTGCAGCTGACTGACAGGAAACGTTTATACGTGTAGTTGTGGGCGGAGCGTGCATGACTGGGAAGTGTGTAATGTTCACGCATTGCCATTAACACTTTGTTCTTATTTACATCAATGGTCTTTGCTTCTTTGCCTGTTAATCAGGGCTGCAATCCGATAATGATTGGTTTTGAGCGCGCTCCAAAACCATTCCAGTGACAATTTCTTGACATTTTGAGGTCAGTACTTACTTAAAAATTCTGCAAAAGATTTCAAACTTCAAAAGAGTTCATTCAACATCGTAACTGTTTCTCTGCAGTAATTGCGTTAAAACATTACACAGTAATAGAGTTAATAGAGTTAACGTGACACTGTAAGAGTTGCATGTGTGTGAATGTGGATTAAAGCTCTTACACATTTGCTCAGTGCTGATGATCTCGTTCCTGTCCAGGCTGTGCTTCCGTGCTGGTGCTGGTGCTGGTGTGTGTGAGTGATCAGCAGGTGGAGATGGTTGGCTGTGCGACGGCTCTGGCTCGATGTAGTTACTCTCCTCTCGCTCAGGGAGAAAATATCTCTGACTGACATTACCTGAATATGTAAATATATAAATAATCATTATATTTAACATGAATAATTCAACAATAGGTGCTAATTAAATCCTAAGTGTTATATTAACACTTAGAGTGTGGAATTAAGAGAGCAGGTGTTAACAGTAATAATTCCATAGGTGTGAAATGAATAAACACAGTACCGTTATAGCAGAGGTTGTCCCTGCAGCCTCCTCCGTAGCTGGATGGACACGCCGAACACGGCCGGCCATGTTTATATGGCGCATGACCCCACCAGTTCCCCCTATCATCATCACAACAGCACTTCAGCTACAATAAAACACTGGTATTCCTTAGTTATTGCTTTGAACCAAAACTCTGTTGTCGTGGGTTAACTGCATCTGAGCCAGATGAGGTGTGTTAATGAAGGGAAAACTGTTTAGCACAGACTAATTCACGTGCCAATAAAAATCCCCACAGGGGGTTGTTTACTTACGGTGGTGAGTAATTACACACTAGATAGACAGCTTTGGCCCAGATCATTCCCCAGACGTTCATGTTGTAACACATGTTGATGGCACAGCCGATTTTATTGCTGGTGGCCCAAACCAACTGCAAACAGGCACCGGTTCAGTTCATTAACAGTCATGTGACTACAATCAATCATTCTCTCTGAGGAACAGCATACAAAACTGTCTGGAGTTCAGGTTCTGTTCCATTACAGCGGTTATATTCTGCCTGTATCGGCTGTTTTAACACTTCTCTTCTGGACTCGAGTCCATCGGGAGTTTGTGTCAGATGAATCTGAATCATTTCAGCAGCGTGTGTGAAAACAATCTGCTCCTTTGCCTGAGCACTGAATAACGTGACCGGTTGACCGTTTTAAACCATGAGAGAGAGAGAGAGAGAGAGAGAGAGAGAGATTGGCAAAATGGTGAATTAGTTTTGGACATAAGTGAGCGTCTTCGACTGAATTATTGATCAAAGTAGAGCAAAAATAAAGAAAATACATTAATATATGAAACATTGGCAAGAACTAGAGAAAGGGGATTTTAAGATTTCATGCTTTGCCCAGATTTAGAGCACAGCTCACACGATGAAAGCATCCCAACTTCCATCATCACACACTTTATTCCTTTAAATCACACTCTATAAAAAAAGAGATCGATGGGAAACTTCACTGCTTTCTGCACTCCACAGTTTTTAAAGAATATACTCCACCTCAGTTATACATGTTATTAAACTTTAGGTTATAGTACTTAAATATTAAAACAGGTGTCTAGTGAATTTAAAGTGTGTGTACCTGTGTGTAGTGTGTACAGACGGGTCCAGAGCACCTGTAGGGACAGTATGGGTTGCACTCCTGTGGATAGGGGAAGCTGAAGTGCTGAACTTCATCATACCACGCCTGCACATGAAAGGTTGGAGGTCGTTCTCTACGAAAATAAACAAACATACACACATTTTATGTTCCCAAACATACAGCAGCAGTGATTCTCTCGATAATGTAATATGCCATTCGTACAACAGCACTGCACCGTACTATACTGTATAACACAATTCTATTATAATTGTTCTATTCTGTACCACAGCAAAACACACTACACTAGTAAAACTATACTATACTCAGTTATGTTCCAATATACTACACTCCAATATTACTGGACTCTTTTATATAACATTTTACTAAAGATATTATCATTGCTAATCACAGACTACACTACATAGGATACTGTATTCTACTTTATTATACGCCACAAGCTACTCCTGGTAAAATCATGCGCTCTGATTGGTTACTTGGCTGGTGGTATTTTTCCGTAATGCCCGTGGGTGATTACAGACTTTCTTTCCAAGGCACCAGCTTTCAATGTTGCAAAAAACAAACAAAAACAAAATGATAAAAAAAAAGATGCATTGGAAATCAAAATGGAATCAAAAATGGCTGAAACACAAAAGACAGACAAGAGTCACTGAGTGAGTTATCCAAGAAATGAGCAATGAAGAGTGTTCAGAAACTGCTAACCGCTAACAGAAATTCAGTTTTGAAGTCACTAGCCATTTATTCTGCATGCGCGACTCGACTACGTTACAAATATGACGTAACTGAAAGCAGTGCCACGCCTCATTATAATGACTGACTATTTATCGGACCTTGGTCTTTTTGTATAGACCTTTTGTTAATACTACACCACAGGAGTATGCTTTAATATATAGCATAATACTCCATAAATATTATACTGTACAATCATAATACTCCATTTACACAGATATATTATCCTATAGCACTCTGCACTTCACTGTACTATGCTTTAATATCTTATATAGCTCTATACTATGTTTTAACATACTCTAAAATACTACATTACTGTTCGATACCATACTAAACACTTCCAGACCATATTTTAGAATAAGATACCATCCTATACACACTCTACTACATACTGTGTCTATTTGTCTACACCATGAAGATTAGTGTGAACTCTGGTGTTGTACTGTACATACAGTATTTCTCACACTGTACCTGAAAGTGTAGAGAGGTTATCTACAAAAGTTTGATGCTGAAAAATATCATGGTAAAAGAACAGTGAGAGTTTTGTGTAAGAGCTGAAGTTCACCTGCCCCAGTGCGCCCCCAGGTTCTGTCCGATCTGCGTGAGCAGGTGAGACGGGCCGTGCTGCCACAGACAGGTGTGAGCCCAATCCTCTGCACTGCGCTCCAACTCAGTGTCCCACACCTGAGACCACACACACACACACACACACTTCTATTACTTGTTAGCGCCATTATCCTTGTCGCTCCAGTGTACACATGATAAGGTGAAAACAGACATGCTGATTATTTATAATAATGCGACTGGAAAGTTGTTCAGCATGGTAAAGTTTTCAAATGGTTGCACTTTCTTGCTCCTGTGCATCAGTTCCTGGGTTTTTGGTCGCCATGACTCTCTGATAGGGATCAGATCATGGCTTGGCAGCTATAATGTGTTTGTGCGTCACTGTGTTTGGACAAAGAGCTTTGTGTAAAAGCGCAGACGTTCTCCTTTGTAAATTTGTGCACAATGGTGCTTCATTCATCTACCTGAAACTCACTAATGTGCACTTAAAACTAATTGCAGATGCTGATTTGTTCCATGTGCATGTATATAAAATGGCTAGTGATTTTTTCCATTCCAGTAAAACATGTTGCGTTAAACAAGTTCCACACAACTTCATATGGATAAGGGAACGTGTCAAGAGTCACTCTGGTTAGGCAAGCATTTCTATAAATAAGTGAAAGCGAGTAGTTCAGTCGTACACCAGCAGTAAACCTTCATAAACCACTGTTTTGGCTGATGGCGTGTGATTATCTTCGCCACAAGCATGCAGTTTCTCAGTGTGACCGCAACGCTGCAGTCTGCTCATCTTATTCCATCTCGTGGAGCTTCTGGTACCTGAGTTTGTCTGTCCCACATTGTTTACTGGCTGTAATTCCTCATTATGACTGAGTCCTGACTTTAGAGTTCACTCCAGGTGAAACATGAACCCTCGATGACCTCCACTGCTGCCTGTTCAGAGTAATTACCCAGAAGTCTTTGCTCTCCTCTTTGGGGGGCCACACACAGAACCACGCTGTTCTGCTCGGCTCTGGAGATGAACAGATTGGCTGAGAGAGCTGGCTGGCGTCAGAATTTTTAACGCTGTGAAATGTGAACTCCTGTAATCACTACAGGACTCAGTATACTGTTAATACTATACTTCATATGTACTATTTATTTACTTTTCTTTTATTCGACTGCTCTTAAACGTCTGAAACTGCTGCTCGGCAGGTTTGCATCCACTGTGCACTCTGCTATCAGTAATGTTTTACAAATATTGAAAAATATTTTTAAGCGACTCTAGCAGAAAAAATTGTTAAGACATAAAATGTGATAGATACAGTGGAGATTTTTCTAAAAAACATATTTGAAGAATAATAAAATACGTTAAAATGAACTAAAACCATGCAATTTACTCTTAAAATTCCTGATTTAAATGTCTCAAGTCCAGTGCCATGACAGCATTTTTGCAGGAAGTGAAATCAGAATATACAGGGTTTTTTTTTTCTTTATCACTAATAAGCCAATTTATTGCAAACAAGCTGCCAGAAGTAAAATAAAAGAATTTAGGAAAGCATTTTTTCACTAGTGCAGAAACATGTTTGTTACATAAAGAGTTGATGAGTTTATCAAAGCCACTGGTTCAGAGGTGTGATGACTGCCGAGTTACAAACGCCATTAAACTTAAAAACCTTTAAATTCCTGCCTCAAAATCCTACCTGCCATTCGAACAAGCCAAAGATTCAGTATGATCCAATTTAGAAACGATTAAATGCAAAAAAAAAAAGTGACAGGCACAGAGGCCACGCCTCCCTCAATAAGACTGACATACACAAATGCCACGCCTCCTTCACCAGGGCTGATATTGCACCTGCCAGATATAAAGAAATCATTTCCCTTGATTTGGCTCAAAATCTGATCTCTGAACATGAACTCTTGACCTTTGACCTGAGAGCCAGTATTTGTCTCCTCTGTTTCCACTGAACTGGACAAATCTTCTGAGAACCTGCATGTTATATTTGCTGAAGGTCTGCTACTACTCCAAGAACTGAGAAGAAACAAGAAGAAAGAGGAGCTTTGGCTGAAGTCCAGCAGCAGGAGAGCTGAGGTTTAAGTGAAAGGGGCAATAAGGGAACGATGGCGCTGCTGCTTTCCAGCTGGACCAAACTGTTTGCAGTCGACCACAAACTTGTCCATCATTCAAGAATCTTTTCAGCTCCACTCTAGCAGTGTGAAACTGATGCACAGATCTGGACAGGTGTAATCTTCATGCAAACACTGAGGAGAGATTTATAGCTCATCAACAATGCTGCTATTGACCTCCAGCTCGAACTGGACTCTGTGTTTTTTGAGATGATGACGGGATGGCGTCGGAGTGGAACGGAATGAAAAATTAATCCCACAGCCAAAGACGATGTGATCCAACAACAACGATGCCACTGACTTATGGATCTAATTGATCCTGACCTTTAACTTGGTGACCTCCAACTGGATGTTCTCGATGTTGAACTGGAAGTTCTAGAACTTCTGACGGGATGTTTTCTACCTGGATAATTAGCTGATCTCTAACTCCATAATCTCTAACTGGATGGACTCCAACAGGAGGATCTCTAATTCCATGATCTCCAACTGGAACTTTAATAACTTCTATTTCACTGATCTGAGGAAAGACATTGAGTGTCTTTTGTTTCCAGCTGCACTGGAATGCAGAGTGACGAAAAAATATTCTGAAAACTACAGTGTGATATTTGCTGAAGGGCCACTACTCCAAGAAACCAGAAGAAAGAGAAGCTTTGGCTGAAGTCCAGGAGCAGCAGGAAGAGAGCTGAGGTTTAAGTGAAAGGGGCAATAAGGGAACGACGGCGCTGCTGCTTTCCAGCTGGACCAAACTGTTTGCAGTCGACCACAAACTTGGTGATTGTTTTCACTTCCACTCTAGCAGCGTGGAGCTGATGCACAGATCTGGACAGGTGTAATCTTCATGCAAATACTGAGGAGAGATTTATAGCTCATCAACAGTGCTGCTATTGACCTCCAGCTCAGACTGGACTCTGTGTTTTAGATGATGACCATATGGTGTAACGCTTATTAACTGGATCTCACCATGTACTCCATGTTGGATGCAGGAGGATAAACCTGACCCCGGAGCTTGTTGTGAAGGTCGAGGATGAGCTGCATGTCGCTGCGAGAGATCGCTCTCTTGCCCCTCGGCCGAGATTCCCACCACGAGTCCTCCTTATCCATGAACTTCTCCATCATGGCTTCCAGGTGTGTGCCATTGGGGATGAACATCGCAAAAGCACTCTGGATGAAGATGAGGAGGAGGAGGAGGAGGAAGATGGGACTGCTGAGGCCGTGCAGCTTCATTTCCAGATAAGATCACTTTCTAGAAGCCTGAGCAGGAAAATCTCCTCTTCACCTGTGGAAGCAAATCAGGATAATAAAATGATGCATTATTCTTTCAGCAGGCAACTGCTCAGGGTTTACACTCCCATCTCTTCAGTCTGACTCGTTCATCTCCACAGCTCGCATGGAGTGTTACAGGAGATTTACTTTTAAAACTCTCTCCAGCTTCGCCTTCTTCATGCAGGTTGTTTGTTTGTTTGTTTGTTTGTGTCTCGGTAAGAAAAGCCGTTTCAGCATTTCCCGCACAAGCGCGTGCTGCCGCTGCCGTTAATCACACGCACGTGCAACATCTCACCCGGTTGAGACTTACAGAGTCAAAGGCGCGTGCAGATGCGAGCCGGTGACGCGCGGGGACATCAAAGCTTCTTCTCAAACACCGGCGCTCTGCAGTCAGCCCCGACCCGCGGCCACCTCACAGCTCTCTGCGCATGCTCAGAGCGCCAGGTCCACATCAAAGTCAAGGGTTCGAGCATGCGCACAAACTGCAAACTGACCTTCATGCAACGCGGTGTGTGAGTGTGTTGATCAGTGTGTGTGTTGATCAGTGTGTGTGTGTGTTGATCAGTGTGTGTGTGTTGATCAGTGTGTGTGTGTGTGTGTGTGTGTGTGTGTTGATCAGTGTGTGTGTGTGTGTTGATCAGTGTGTGTGTGTGTGTTGATCAGTGTGTGTGTG
>JAODLJ010000016.1:1272166-1288506 GCA_027576115.1 Cathorops melanopus
CCCTCGGCCTCTCGCCTATTACATAGCTAGGGTTACAGTGGGGGGCGGGTCCTCTGGTAACCGCGAGAGTTTGACTCTCCACTCACATCTGTATTGCAGCGTGCCTTGCCAGACGGCAGTAGGTACCTTTTTTTATGATGGTCTTTGGTATGACCCGACCGTGAGTCGAACTCGCGATCAAAAGGCGGACACACTAACCACTAGGCCACTCGCCGGTACGTACAGGATAAGCAGTTACGGATAATGGATGGATGGACAACATGCATTGGTTTATACATTAAAAATGCATTATTATAAATTTTGAAGGAACTACAGCAGTGGAGTTTGTCCTGTAGAAAACAGTTTCATATAAAAGGAAACTTCTGGCATTTTTTGTGTTTGTGGTATAAATACATGATTCCAATGTGATAGCATTGCTGCTATGGCCAGTTGCTGTCCCCAATTTCTTTTTTTCTAAGGCTTTCTGAGGTAATTAACCCAATCATTATTTCTCTCATTAGACTAGAGGAGCTGCCCACACCTTCTAAAAAGCTTCCTCCGGAGTCGACCCCATATGTTTTCTTCACTGGCTTTGAACCTCTGCAAGCTCAGCAGTACATAAAGGTAAGTCAACATGCTGTCTTTCCTCTTTTTTGTTGTTGTAGAGCTAGTTCTTGGTGCTGATCTCCTGATGACTGGGGATGATAGTGCACTTATCACTGATTTGTTCTCCAGAACATGTTCAGGGCAGAATAAAGTCTTAACTGCAGCTCGAGAGCTGAGACAAATCAATATCTGATCTGAGATGACACTCGAGCATTCGTGATGACACACAGCCTCTCACACACGTGTCCTCTGTCCGTTTCAGAGATTGTATGAGCTCGGTGGTGAAGTGGCTGAGAGCGCACAGAAGTGCACTCATCTGGTAGCCAGTAAAGTGACACGCACGGTCAAGTTCCTGACAGCCATCTCTATCGTTAAACACATCGTCACTCCGGAGTGGCTGCAAGAGAGCTGGAAATGCCAGAAATTTGTGGGTGAGTGCGAGTGGAGAAGGGTTTAAAGACCGTTTTCCCTTATTATCTAACAGGAAATGAGGTGCAGTACAGAGGTGCAAATGAGATGCGTATACTTGCCTTCATTATTGCAGGTTTTAAATGCTCTGTTATGTTTATATAGATTGGTGTTTAGGTCAGATTTATCATCAGCTTTAGGACCAGCACGGTGGGGTGGGGTTGTTTTCCTTCCTTCCTGCCTCATCCCTCAAAACTGTCAGATACAATTACAGGGCTCCCGCCTGAAAAGTGTGTGTGTGTGTACGTAGATGAACAGAGTTACATGCTGCGGGATGCAGAAGCTGAGGTGCTCTTCTCTTTTAGTCTGGAGGAGTCGCTGAAGAAAGCTCATACTGCTCCACTCTTCAAGGTGATGAACACCACCATATAACGTCATCACTGTCCCTTTCTTTTTTTTCTTAATTTCTCCCCAATTTCTCATCTTTTCTTCTTCACTCCATTCTCCTCACCTTTTTCTCCTTGCTGCTTCTGTTTTCTCCTTTTTCCTCTCTTCCTCTCCCTTACTCCACAATTCTCCACATTTTCTGTCATCGTCGTCGTCGTCGTCTTCTTCACTCCTTCTACCCTAGCCTCCTTATTAGTTTTCTCTTCTTCCTTTTCTCCTTGTCTTTTTTCCTCCCACTAAATGTTTTTCTGTCTTCATTTCCTTTTTTTTCCCCTCAGTCCTTCAACCATACCCTTTCTTCTCTCCTATCTTCTATTTCTGCTCTTCTCCCATGACTTTATCTCTCCGTTCTCTCTCCTCTCTTTCCCTCCCCTCTCTCCCTTTCTTCCGGCCTGTGCTGTCCTCCAGCACTGACGTGTGGTGTAATTGGATGTCACAGAGGACTTGCTGTGACTGAGATGTACGTGTATTAAAGATGTCCATTCTGTCTCCTCAGGGTAAATTCTTCTACATAACGCCGGGAATCTGTCCGAGCCTCAGCACCATGAGAGCCATCGTAGAGAGCGCCGGGGGGAAACTGCTGTCCAGACAGCCGTCCTTCCGTAAGATCATGGAGCACAAGCAGAACAAGGTACTTCCTCCTTTTCCTCTCCTACCATTTAATACAGTTTCTGAAAGAGTTTTGGTATGGAAGTAAAGTTTTCAGAAAGAAGCAGATCTGAATGTTTACACCTTGGTGTAGGATGCGTTGCTGTTTGTGTTCATGTCTGTTCTTTTCTGTAACAGAACCTGCCAGAAATCATCCTCATCTCATGCGACAATGATCTGCATCTGTGCCGTGAATATTTTCTGAAGAATATCGGTAAGGACATTAGGAAGCAGAAATAAATACGCTCTTGGAGAGTATTAGAGCTGGTATTATGTGGGTTTATACCACAGCACTGTTGTATTCTGGATTCTGATTGGTCCACAGGTGTTGATTGATTTTCTACAGCGTTGTCTCTCGTGTTAGTGCAGGTTTATATTAATTGCTCACGTTATAATATGTTACCGTTTCTACAGTAACGGCTTTTTCACACGGACTTGTACGGCTTAAAATACGTCCGTAATTGGGAGAACCCTTTTTATTACCTAATTATTTAATTATCGCTTCTCAATTTATGTTTAAATATGATAACATTAATGATGTAAATAGATATACAGTCATTTTATTCATCCCAGAGGGAAATTCACATATTACAGCAGCACAGAGTTAGAAAGTCCACAAAGAGTAATTTAACATTATAAATGAAGTAAAATAAGGATGAAAAAAATTAAAAATATGAATGAATAGTCTAAGATGTGATGTGGTAGTACAGTGGGATATAAACCTTTTCTCGATATAAACAGCAGACTTGAGTGGAATTAAGTCAAAATGCTTAATTTTCACACCTTTTGTATCCTCACACCCTCAGCATGAAGCTCTTTTGACTCTCTCTCTCTCTCTCTCCCCCCATCTTTCTGTGTTATTAGACGTCCACAATGCTGAGTTCATCCTCACAGGAGTACTGACGCAGACTCTGGATTATCAATCATATCCTTTTTACCGGGCAATAAAACCCACAGAGATCTCTTTCTGTTCTCCTCCTCCATCTGTGTTTATCCTCAACATTTTCTTCTGTCTCTCTCTCTCTGTATCACCACCTTTTTTTTTTTAAATAAAAGGTTACTACTTAAAATATTTCCGAGTGCCAAAAGTGTCCTTAACGTTCTCACATATAAATTCACATGATCAGTTTGGGAGGAACATCTTCGGGAAGAGAACACTAAACTTTCTCTGCTGGTCGACCCTGAAGGTTCCCTTTTTATAAATATGTTAAAAAAAAAAAAAAAAAGACATTACTATTTGTCCCCCCCCCCCGTCCTTTTTTTTGTACTTGGTTGAAAAGTCTTTTTTTGTAGAAATTACTTGTGAAATAAATAAATACATCACTGTTATTTTTTAACAATTGTTTTAAATTATGGCTCATTTTTCCTGGTTTGTTTTTGTCTCGCTTTTAGGAATAAAAGTCTTGTTATTGTCGCCCAAACCAAACTCATTTTATGTAATTGCTGTGTAATATAGGTGGAAAGACAAGCAATGAGAAAATATTATAGCATGGAAAATGTTCTACTTCTGACTAGGAAGATGCTGATATTAATTTTTCTTCTCATTATAATTGCCTTTTCACTTTTTTTAAGAATAAAATTGCTTTATAGGAAAGCCATATTTATATAAAAAAGACTTAGGGTTGCGCCTCAGTCCAATCCGTGGTCCTGTAATAATAAAAAAAAAAAAATTGTTTTTTTTTTTCAAAATTATTTTCTGTGATTTAATTTTGTGCAGTTTTATTTTATGTAACTGCTGTAACAGGCTTGCAGCATTTCTTTTTCTGAGAAGGACCGGTCCAAACTAAGGAAGGCAGAAGGAAGAATAGAAAAGGTATTTTTTCCTGAAGCACAATTTAGTTATTACTATATAATTGTAATTGTTTATAATAATGCATATCTGATTTCACAGTCTGACACTACAGGCCATATTTATTCACTCTACAGGCTACATCTGATCGTGTGTGTGTGAGAGAGGGGTAGACCTCTCTTTAAACTGTTATTCCTGATAGACGGAATTCAATTAATTGTTAATGAAGTGTTACGGGTACTTACCGGTGGAAGGGAATTGTGCGCTGTGAGCCGTTTTGCCCGGGGCGATCCCCGTGCCCCCACGCTGGGCTGTAGGGGGGAAGAACCCCTGCTAGTGCCCTTCTAAAGACAGAGAAATTAAAATGCACACAGCCAAGGTCATGTAGTACAAAAGCTACTGGGACAGGGAGTGCTGAACATGTCCGCTAAAAGAATAAAAGATAAAGGTCGTTCCTGGTAGGTCTTCAGTTTTTCAGTAATAATAATAATGATGATGATGATCTCCTTTCAGCTCAAGACGTCAATCTACCCTTCAGATAAAAAAAAATCACCTTGCATTGTCCCAATAAAACATTTACTATTTATTATTATTATTGCTTATATTATTTATAATGATTTATTATAAACTATCTTGGATGAGCCGGTGTTAAAATGTCATTACCACTGTTTATCACCATATTATCAAAATGCTGTATTTTAAAAATTAATACACCTATTAAAAGACACAAAAAAAATTACTTCCTCAAATTGCCTTAAATAAACCGTGTATTTATTAGAACGGATTTTATCTCTGAACAAGACAAGTGCTGTCTGAAAATGGAGGACTGATTTATATTTAATCTGTGTGTGAAACATTTTGACAGTATAATTAGTAAAGCAATTAGCAAAACAATACAATCTGTGTTATATTTAAAACATGTTGTAAATATTATTTTGCAATATATAGATATGATGCACATGTATCGTGATGTGTACTTTATTTTATTATTATTATTATTTATTTTATTTTTTTTGGAAGGGCCACTGGGCCAGATTTTTGTTCAGCATTTATAAATATGAAATTTTTTCACAAAAAGGAAAGTAAGGAAAATTTAAATGTGTAATTAAATGTTAAAAATTTAACCATCTTTAACATGGAGTCAGTTATGTTTATTTGTAAAAGACAATAACGATGATAAGTGAATCCAGACAGATATAGATATTATGAATTTATATCCTCACCTGAATCCTTTGTGCTGCTCCTCTGTGCTACAAGATGTATTTAAACACTTTTATTCAATTTTATAGCTTATGAACAGTTGCAGGTTGGAGACGGAGACAGAATCACAGACACGCTGCAGACCAAACTCCACCCTCATCACTAACCACGTCCGTTCTGTCTGTTATCTCGTACAAGCGCCGCCCCTTTTGTCCTGCAATGCATGATGGGACAGGTTAGTGAACAAATGGTCACTCCACGTTTTATGTTGTGATCTGTACTTTAGTTATTACCTTGTAGTTGATTATTTTCCTGTAACACCACATCCTCAAAGGGTTTATTCCTTTTTTTAAAAATCTGTGCTACTAATTTTTACAAATAATTAGAAATGTTATTGACCTAAGAACGTCATTTAATGTTCAACAAACAGGTTAGTTCCTGTTCTCACTTATGTTATAGCAGTAGTTCCCTCATCAGCGTCTCTTTATTCTCTCTTGATGATAATTTAAAAAAAAAAAAGAGCATATAATGTACCAGATTTTTTTAAAAACGTATACAACTCCTCTATGGTTTGTTTTTCTCTTCCATGCTGCTAAGTAACTTGAATTAAACAACGACGCAAATAATTTGTCTGCAGCCTGACTGGAATATTACCTAATTATTTCCCTTAATTGACACACCGCTTAATTGCAATTAAAAATGCAAATGATGGCGCAGATCTTTGATTAATCTCTGCAAGTTCCTTGTTGGTTTGTGGATGTCCTGGAAGATTTGTGTCTGTTGATGCTCTGCTGCAATAAAACATCAAGAGACACCGTAATTAACCTTAAACACTAAGAAGAATGTGTGTTTTAATTACCGTCCTCTTGGCAGTGATGCAGCATTTGGCCTTGTCTTAGTGGTAACTGTGTAATAATACACAAATTACATGCTAATTAGACAGAACAATGCTTTGGGATTCACAGATTTACATTTGCATACGAGCTAATTAACGTTCATTAAGGAGTGAGCTAATTACTAATTTCAGGAATAAGAGCTTGAGCATGTAGAAGCGATCTGTGCGAACAGAACTGTCTTTTTTTTGTCTTATTTTATGCGAGCCGCTCAAAATTCTCGTAATAAATAATTGTTTCTCTGATTGATTGATTTACACAATTAATAATCAGAGCTGAGATTTAAAATCAACGCTGTTTCTCAGCCTGAACGTTCAGGAAGCTAAACATTCTTTATGATGTTCTGTAATAATGTGCATTTAAATAGCACTAATTAAACACCATCACTGCAGAGTGTATCTTCAGCCCACTCATAATGAAGTACATACATACGAGCAATTTAATGAATTATGTAAAACTAAATCGAGCTTGTCAAAAAGAAGAAAAAAAGTCACGCCCCACACAGGAGAAGAGGAAAAAAAAAACTCCTTCCAAATTAATAGACGTGCCAATCATTTGTCTCAGAGGAATTTCTCTGTCCATATACATTAACAAAGGTATATGACTTGTACATCAATCAGATGATAATTGCTTTTGTGTCTGCTGAAATGAAGTTAGCGCTGAGGGGCATGAGCACCGTTCCAAAAACGCCCTTTTTTCCCCCCCCCCTTCCTCAAACCTATTTTTAAAGACTTTTGTTTAAGACGCTGATCAAAAGACAGGCGCTGCAGTTCTCTTCTGATATCTCAATACACTGTCTTGAAATTGTTATTTAAAATGTGTGAGGCTGTGAATAGCGAGCTCTCCACTGTGCGTTGTGACGATCATGAAAAAGTGGCGCTTCGAGAGTTTTCCAGGATTTTAACAAGCCGTTTCTTTAGTCTTGTTGTTTGTGAATGCTGTCAGTAGGTACATCATAAACACCGTGTAGTGCTGTTAGAATAAAACACTGTGACAAATGAAGCAAAGTTACTCTTACCACCCTGACGTTGATTACTTTCCAATAACAGCATGTCTCCCAGTGTTTTTTTTTTATTCTTAATCACAGCAATTTGTCAACGATTACAATTTTTTAATTTATTAACGAATGACACATCATACTGTTTTATCCATTTATAGTTTTATTTAATGTTTTGTGAAAGTATGTTCCTGTTCTCACTTGCATTATAGTCGCTATAAACAGCCGTTCCGTCACTAACCTCTTTTTAACTCGCGCTCTCGAAATAAATCAAGCCCATGACGTGATACTACGGAACCGCAGAGCGTAAACTCCTGTCCTGTAGATGTCGGAAGACTTGGGTACAGCTTTAACTTCTTACTGGTATAAACACTGGAGCCTCCTTCCATAAATTTTAAACATCTGTTACAGAAAACTTCACCCTATCAATGGTGATACACTTTTTTTTTTAAAGTGTATTATTAGTACAGCGTCTGCTCTATACAGATCGTCCCAGTGAATGACGCTGTTCCTATAGAAACTATAACGGCATTGTTTAATCCTTCAAACTTTAAGAAATCCCTGAAATCATATACATATGTGCTATTGTACATATATTATTTTAGGGATTTACATACATAGCTGTGTTCTAGCATTTGAGTCATTTCTGGTGTTTAAAAACTAAGGAAATTTGGCACAAGCATCAGACCTGCGCAAAAATCAACAAGTTATGTAGGGCTTGGGCGTGGTCCAGGAGCTCCATAGTGTCTCCAAACGCAGGCAGTAGTCGGGATGAAGTTGCTTTGGGTGTGCAGAAGATTTGGTATGGTCACTGTTGTCACATCAGAGTTCACTTGGTTATATCTGACTCCGCCCAACAGGAAGTTGGCCATGTTGAGTGGAATGTTGGATTTTCAAATTTGTTCAGAACAATTTAATTCGCATCCTTAATGAGTTCTGATTCTTTAGTTCAACAGAGTCAATCACAAATACACATTTAGAGGCCATAACATGTAATTTTAACGCATTATGCCTAATTTATTACTTTAAAATAAGAAGGGACTCTGCTTTAGGGAATTGTGCTCCATGTGGCTGAACTGTGGTTGTTAGATCAGTGAGTGAGTGCTGCTCTCTGCTGACGGGTTTGGGGAATTACACCAACTATTCACAGCCCGCGGATTTAGATTCAAAGTTTATTTATAAAAAAAAAAAATTGTCTAGAATTTACATTTGAGTTCCAAAGTGAAATTCTAAATACAGCATGTAGTTTAAATGTATATTTTACTCATAGTGTTAAAGAATGATCTCCTGCATGCAGACCAGCTGTGTTCGGAGGTTTCTGATTGAAGTGTTCTTAGTGCAAAAATAACAAACCTATTTTAACTTAAACATTTGTACTTTAAGGAAAACCTCAGTAAACTGGTTTGGATTAATATAAATATAAAATGTAGAATAACTTCCCGATGTTACATGCAGAACAACAGTC
Source organism: Cathorops melanopus (assembly GCA_027576115.1). NCBI lineage: Eukaryota > Metazoa > Chordata > Actinopteri > Siluriformes > Ariidae > Cathorops > Cathorops melanopus. The sequence continues at coordinate 1,280,599 of JAODLJ010000016.1, forward strand.
TCGTGTGTTGTATGCATCCTGTGAGGTGGGGTTTCTATGGATTGGACTTGTTTGTCCCACAGATCCACAATCAGATCTGGGGAATTTGGAGACCAAGCCAATACCTTGCACTCTTAATGTTCAGGAATGTTCTGAGGAACAGTGTTTGTTTGCATTTTGGCAGGGTGTGTTATCCTGCTGAAAGAGGCTACTGCCATTAGGGAATACGGCTGCATGTGGTGATGCACTGTGTGTTCTGACACACTTCTATCTATCTTTTTCAGCAATCTGTACTATAGTAGCTCTCCTGTGGGATCGGGCTAGCCTTGTTCCTGGAGCCGGGTCATCAGTTTTGTTCGGTACTAACCACTGCATACTGGGAACACCTCACAAAACCTGGTGTTTTTCAGGATGCTCAGACCAAGTCATCTTGCCATCACTATTTGGCATTTTTCAACCACTCAGATCTTTACACTTTTTCCTGCTTCCACCATGTCAATTTCAAGAATTGACGTTTCACTTGCTGCCTCGTATATCCCACCCGTTTTCAATTTTTAGGCTGTGTGTGTGTTAACTTGAACTAAATTTTGTAATGCTTCTCAAGTATTTTTCTTAGTTGAAGACCATTATGGAAACTTTAGAATTCTTCCCTTTTTTTTTTTGCGATGGCTTTTCTTCCAAGTTTTAAAGAAATGTTCTAAACCTTCTTAAGCAGCAGTGACCTTGTGCATGTTCCTCTGAGGAATTTAATCACCATGCTCCATTTCTTTGAGCAAAATTGTGAAATGAACACAAACAGCAGTGCTAAGTGGCAGTCCTTTATTGCATAGACACCTTTTATACGAGCATTCCTCCACACAGCCTTTGTACATGTTTTACAAAACCCAAGAACATATTTACAGCATTATATTTGTGCAGACATAACACTTTATGCTGAAATACCTAGAAGGCATGCATAGCAGAGAACTTTGGCCAGGTAAATGAAAGTTTTCTTTTATTGTTTAACACAATTAGTGGCACAAAAATATATAGAAACTCCTAAGGATGTTTTAGTAATATGATATTTAAACATCTCTCGCACACATTTTCTCTAGCAGTGGGTTCTAACAGGCTGTAAGTCTTAGTGGACGTTGCAGGTGAAATACTTAATCTGGCAGTACGCTGAACCAAATTCAAAACACTGATTAAACATGGGTCAGACTTTCTCAGCTTTCTACAATAAAGAAAACCTCAGTTTTCGTTTTCAGAAAAGAAAAAATTGTACACATGCGTTTATATTCCAACCATATAATTCACACCTCTACAAAACAGAACTCCAGTAGTCAGTCTAATCTAATCCCTTAAATAGAAAACCTATGCAAAAGCATCAGCACTAGTGCATTAAAAACACTGAGCAGAAGACAACAATCCCAAACAGCCCCTCTAAACCCCTCCTCATGACTTGTGAAAGAGAAAAAAACAGAATACAAAAAAAAAAAAGTGTTTAAATTTTGGAGAGATTAAAAACAGTATGTCCTCCTTTGATGGTGGTGGTTGCTAGTGGGTACGTCCTACATTAAATTTACTGACAGATGCCTTGGTTTCACTGCTAAGGCCCTTAGAGCATGGTAATTGGTAACGAGTTAGCTACAGGACATGCAGCTTCCCACTTGTGTACAGAAAGGCAATAACTCGAGTACAGGAACTGTGTGAAGGAACAAGTTGAACCAATTAGCAAGGGTAAAAATTCACACATGGGGCAAAGAACGAACCAGTCCTTGCTCAAATCACTTCGCTGCTCATTTGCATAAACCGTATTGGATCACTCACCATGTCAACCTCAACATTTGCTGAAAATTGTAAACTCGTTGAAATTAAACACCTTCTGACTTGGTGTAAAGCGCAGGGTTTGATTCAACCCAGATACAGCGATGAAGAAGAATGGTAGCCAGATCAGCTGCTGTGTTTGAGTATTGAGGGTGACTGGACGTGACGTTTGACCCACTACCAAGCACCACGGATATCAGGAGATGTCCTGGCTAAGGCTTGATGGAGGACTTCTTGGATGATTTCTGGAGTTAGTACAAAAAAGGCTGGGTTTTAGAAGCAGGTTAAGCATCTATATATTCTGAAAGCTGAGCTGGTGCTCCTGTTGCCACCTGTGAATAAAAACGCTGCAATGTCGATTAACAAAAGTGTAAATGTGTATAAATACCTAGTTGTAACATGTTAACAAAAAATGTGTGAGTACTGCTGGTTAGATATGTAGAAACTGCATTCTCTAAAAAGAAAAAAAAGGAAATTTGGCACTTCACAGGAGTAGAAAGCAAGTTAGCATTTCTCCTAATCAATCATTTGGCACATGACTAATTCCTCTTCTCTCTATACACATTGATATTAGGTTTGATGCTCTTTGCATGTTAAGCTGAGAGACTGAGATTGTGTAATGCAATTATACACTTTATATGAGCTTTTTAAAAAAACATTTATTTAACTGATGCCTTTATCCAAAGCTTGCTTACACTCTAACGGAGCCATTTGAAAGTTAAGCATCTTGGCAGTGCTAGTCTTTGAACTATCAACCTTCTGATGAGTAGCTCAAACCTTAACCACCACTCACAGATTCACATCAGGAATTTGCATCTTTAGCCCACGCAAGTGGACGTCCTGCATACATACAGGTAGCTCTACAGTAAAACTACCTGTCGGAACTGGGAGTCCTGGAGCTTTGGTGGTTTTGGAGGTTTTTCCACACTTTCTGCTTGTTGTCGCAATCTGGGTGAGGCAACTTGAGTTGTAGAAGAGGAACCACTGGTGTTCTGGAAAAAAAAATTGCAAGGGAAACAAAATCAGGGATGAGCTGAAGGAGAATGGAAAGAGTTAGAGCTTCAGTTTGTGAGATTTCAGAGACCCAGGAAAGGACAGCCAGCATGCTGAAGTGAACCAACCTCACATCATGCACAATCAAGTGATCAATCACAAAGATCAAAGGAAATCAGCTGGATAGGGAATACCATCACCATGTCAAAAAGTGAAGTGGTAAAGACAAGAAGAGCAACCCATCAAGACTCCACAAATCATAAAATCACACACAGGACTGAACAAAGAGGGTTCCCCACTGTGAATCCACCCCACAGGCACCTAGGAAACACATTCACATTGATTAAAAGTCAGTGGTTAGAACGGCAGAACCTCAGTGGCAAACCCAAAGCACCGAGAGGCAGGCGAGAGGAGCTGAATGGAGAGACCTGTTTAGTGCTGCTGGAGCAAAGTAAGTTGGAGGAAGACGGCCGAGGAACACATTGCACTTTGGACTTCTTCCGCAGAGGAGGTTTCTGAGGCTTTGGTCCTAGAGGGGCTGGTTTCTTTGAAGGCCCACTTTCTGCCTGTGCCATTTGATTCTCTGCATTTCTTTTGCCTTTCTGATCTTTACAGTTGGCGTCAGGGGACAGTCCAGGGTCCATGTTTGTGATTGTGCTTTCTAGTTGTTTAATGGTCTCCTCCAGGCTGTCCAAGGTTTTGTATGCAGTTTTACAGATCTCATTAGTCCTTCCTGCAGAGGGTTGCTGGGTGATGGTCTGGGATTCAGATGGCTCACTGGCTGAAACAGCAGGACTGGAAGAGTCTATACTGGATTTAATCTCAAATCGCTTGGCTTCTCTTGCTTCCTTCAGCGTGCCGTCTGGTTGCTCCTCATCCTCATAAACCACCACTTGCAACGTCTTCTTGCCTGTTTTTGTGCCAGTACGAAGAGCCTGGCCAATAGCTGCCAGTTGCTTCTTGGGGAACTTGAATTTAAACTTCTTTTTGGCTTCTTGCTTGGCATCACTAGGAAGGTCTATTTGGGATGCAGCCTCTGACACCATAGAACAACACTCAGTGAGGTTCTGCTGTTGACCAGGCACTTGGAGATGATTACCACTACCAGTGCTCTCTGATTTACTGCCGGACTTGATCTGATCGTCAACCTTGTCCTTGGCTGCCTCTTCTTCATTGAGCTCCTCGGTATCCTCAATGATGCGCTCCTTTGAGAGTGTCCTGTCCAGCTCTTCCTCACACTCGAAAATCGTGGAGAGACGCTTGTAGGCCTGTCGGATATCCATGGGCTCATCAAAGACGATGATGACTGGTTTCTTGCTGAACTCGCCATCCTCTGGGGCAGACACAGTCTCATCCATTCCCAGTTTAACGGTTTCAACGTCTTGTTCCTTGGAGCTCACCAGCTGATGGTATTCCCCAGTGGACAGAGCCTGCACTCTGTTTTCAGTGATCATGAAGGCGATGTTGTCAGATTTAGGAGAAGCCTCCTCTGCAGGAAGGTCAGGGTTCAAGCTGGTCTCCTCAGTGTACCCAGTTTGACCCCGAGATCTTATTACCACCTGCTGCTTGCCTTCCCGATACGTGGTTTCTTCTGGTAGTGCCAAAGTTTCTGGTCGCACCAGTGATTTAGCCACCTGAACCTCGGCTCCATTGCTGGATGGTTTCTCAGAGGCATGAATGAGAGTTTCAGAAGAAACCAACACCTGATTCTCTGGGTTATTGTTGATGTTCTCTTTTGGAATCTTTGCTTCATCTCCATCACTGCTGATGTCCTGTGATTCAGAAAGTCTTCCATACATCTTTTGAGTGTCAGCTGACACTTCCAGGGTTTCTGCTACTGATTCAGGGGAATCTAAAGTCAAGTCAGATGGAGTTAGTACGTTTGGCTGTTGGGTAAAATCAGGAGAATTCGGATGTGCCACCTTAGACGAGGAAGCGACTTCTTCGCTGGGCTTGTTTTGGACTTCAGCTCCTCCATGTGGATTGTTGTTGGGTGTTTTTCCCATACCAGTGATGTAATATATGACCTGATGATAAACAGGGGGAGACTTTTAATGCAGTGAACTCAACTTAAAAAACATTGGAAGAAATAAATCACAAATATTTTACCCCAGATCCAGGTGAAGCAGGAACAATGTTTTTTCCATCTTCGCAATGGAGAGCTGCATTCTAATATTTTTTAAAAGACAGAATGAAATGGGCAAAATCTTACAGATTTTAAAGTTACAGGTTGATAAAACAATGATCAGGAGCTTTATCCACATATTCTGGGTAGAAATCATGCAATAGCCTGAAAATGAAGCGAGTTTGAAGAGGAGATGAGAGATTAATGTATTCAATGAATTTGAAAGTGAAATGTTTTATCACTTATTCATCAGATCATGCAGAAGGCCCTCATGGGAAAGAAATGCATGTAAGCATATTTATTTAGCATTCCAGGAAAACCTAAAAAAATCCAAAATGTTTAGATTTACTTGTCGATGCCATTCCTATGTAATTTTGTACACAATATCCTCAGAATTCTTCAGATCAAATGTGAAACTGATGTTTTTCAAGTAGCATTTAACATAAGGTGGTGGAAGGTGGGATTGCCAAGGGGTGTCTTCACACTGAAAACATCAGATGAAGTTCACATAAACCATCTAAATAATGCTTAAGGAACTATTTAAAGGCGCTAAAATTGTATCTTAAGTTTATCAGCTCCTGAAAAAGTTCCTGTGGGGGAAACCTGGGAAATTCAGGACTTGGTCATGTAAAGTAAAACTTGTATCAGAGTGGGGATTTAGGAGACACCGAGTTAGACAGCACAGAATAGATGCATCTTTGAAGACACTTTAATCCAACAAACGTTTAATGGCGTTAAATCATTGGTTCATCAAGCAACAGCTGTGTAAATGTGAGCGTGGGGTTAGAGACGCTGCAGCATATGAACACGTCTTGAAGAACTAAGCATGGTTAAAGCCATATCAAGGCTAAGTGTTAGTACTGTTGGTTAAAAGGGTGTTAAGGAGTGTTGATTTGGGGCGTCAGCATTATGGCAGCAAATCGCTAGGGGCGCTAGTCTGAATCGGTTACCTTTGGGTCATACGAAGAGAACGAGAAGGCCGGATCCAGCTCTCGGCCTGGGAGCACATGGGTGGTCAGGTCAACAATGTATCTGGGCTCTAAGTCTTTAACTGGGCACTTCTCAAACATCTGGAGTGGAGTGTGTGTCAACATTACACACTATTAGAGCTTTCAGAACTGAACGGTGTTGATTTTTTTATTTAATTTCATACATTTACCCACACACTGTCCAATCAGAAGGCAGCTACATAAGTAGGCAACATGTGTAGCGATTCAGAAGCCAATCAGCCCTCTGAGAGCTTCCTTATACTGGCCAAGGAAAACTCTTGGTGTGTTTGAGCAGCATGGCTCCTATACAAAATGTGTAAAGTTGGCAGGTCTGAGAAACACCATCTCAACTCTGTGAGGGAAATTGTGAGAAAGTCAGGCCACCACTAGAGGTCACTAAACACCAAAATATGGCACCTGAATAGTTAAAGATGATGCCTGAGGACAGAGTGGTGGTGTCAGCATGGGCGTGTCTCAAACCAAGAGTGTTTGTTCTAAAAGCACCTCCACCTCCCTAGTTGGACAGGGTGTTGTTTTTCACCTTTGCCAATGCTGACTTCATACCTTCACTCAGGCTGAGGGTTTACCTGCCTGGGTGTGATGGCGTGTGCAGATTATACAACTACTCACCTGCAGCTCTGCTATGATCTTCTCTTCATCATGTTCCTCCTCATCCTCATGTGCATTGATCGGAGGAAGCGTGCATGGTTTGGGTTTCAACTCTGGACGAACTCGCTGGGGTTTGGACTGGAGAGCCTCCTCCTCTCGCTCCTGCTGAAGAAACAAACTTAACTGACACCACAGTAGTGTTTATACTTGCATGCTCTTATGCTAATTTCACATTTCAAAGCAGAAAGCCGTAGTGGAAATACCAGGAGAGGTGGTTTTTTTTTTTTTAAATTTTGAGATTACTGCTGTACTAAATAGAGTCAAGCCCTGTGATAGGTTGCCCACCTGCCCAGAATGAACCCCGCCCCTCACCCAGAGTCAGCTGGGATTGGCTCCAGTTTCCCCCGTGACCCTGACAGATAGTGAAGTGCCAAAGTCACATGATTGAGTCCGAACCGAAGTTTTGTTGTGTACACACCCACATGACTGTCATCAGTGGTTCAGAAGCAACTGGTTTAAACCAACATGTGGCGTTTCCATGAGCATAGTATCGTGCGCTTTAGTTTTACAAAAGTTTTAGATACAAATGAGGGAGGGGACCCCAAAAACCAACCACCACCTCACCTCCTCTGTTCCATGTAAACATATTATTTCAAAGGCAGGGGAAGGTTGTTAATGAGAAAAGGACAGATTGCCGGTTGAGCAAATACTTTTCTTAAATAAAAATCTTTAAAACTCCCAATGACCTACTGTCACACTGATGTTTATCCATGAGTCATAGACATGATGTGAACAGTCACAAAAACAAAAAGTGCTGGCCTCTGCTATAATTTTTTACCATTAGAGGTCGCTATTGTGCACCGTGTTAAAGCTTTGAACCTTTTTCTGACTCCTTTGTGTTCAAAGCCTCATTGGTTCAGAAAGCTTCATTGACTCATCACTAGTACACAACGTGTAGTGAATATTCTACTAAACACTTTGCTATAACCAGTAAAACTTACAATTAAATGATTAATGAATAAATGACCTTTAAATGATTTCACACTTTTTTTTTTTAAAATGAGTTTGTGTAGTGTCCATATCCCCATGAATGAGCTGTTACTATAGTAACGATAACATACTGGAACATGCTCATTAACATAACCCTGCACTACAGAAAATTAACCAACACCTTCTGACCAATCACAGTCCAGAATTCAACAGCGCTGTGGGATACAATGCTTTAACTAATAGACTCATGGTGTCAGACTTCAACACAGACGGTTTTACTGATGAGGAAATCCTGCATTAACGACCTTCTTTGCTCTGGTTATGTCCCAAATGGCAAACAATGAAAGTATATACACAGCATGTGGTTTGAAACGTTGCCCATGAGGGTGTGTGATGTATTTTTAGACAATAGTTTGT
>JAODLJ010000016.1:1409447-1421145 GCA_027576115.1 Cathorops melanopus
AGTTCTCCTCTGCACTTGCCAGAGTGCATTAGTGTGTTTCTCTCTCTCACACACACACACACACACACACACACACACACACAGGGTTCAGTAATGCGGTGAGGTTCCCACGGCTGACGGAGTCTCAGTGACTCTGATGCTGTGTGTCAGTGCAGTCAACTGTGAACACACACACACACACACACACACACACACACACACACACACACACTCTCTCTCTCTCTCTCTCTCTCTCTCGAGGAAGAAGAGCTCCAGGCTCTGATCAGGGCTGTGTGTGGATGTTTAATATTTAATATGAACTTTATTAAAGTGTCTTTATAAAGTTGTGATGAAATACAGGGTGGTGTGACGCCGCAGCTCTGAGGAAGGAGTCTCCAGTGTGAGCGCCGTGTCACAGCTGGGCGTTTCCTTCAGGACGATTCTCAGGAACACGGCGGGACAAGTGGAAACAGGAAGGTTGAGCAGAGGAGTTCGTCAGGAAAAAAAAAACAAAAAAAAAACGAGTGATGGGACGATGGCAGTGACTCAGCTTCATCACACCATCACAGATTATTTAGCTCCAACAGCACAACACACACAGAGTTTCATTCCTTACACGGGATACAATCAGTGTACCGTACACACCACTGAGCTCACACACACACGACAGAAAAGTAAAGAAAGACGGAGAGACAGACAGAGAAGTGAAACAGGCTTCACAAACATTTTCTACGACTTTCCCGAATCCTTGTGAATGGTTCAGCAGTACATTTGTTCCTATCCCATGTGATAAATGAGGAACATGACATTACAGGGTTGGTAATTAAATCACCTGCCCCGTGACCAACGCGGGCGACTTTCTGCCATGGTGTTGAATTTTGTTCAAATTACCAGGTACAGTGACGAGTCGATAACAATAACAAACAAACAATGTGAGTGGAACAGAGAGAACTGTAACGCTCCGCAGCACAGACAGAACCATGAGCTGCTGCTTTCTGTCTCCTCATCAACGTGTCTGAGTGACACGAGAGTCAACCAGAACACACAGCACCAACCAGAACACACAGCACCAACCAGAGCACACAGCACCAACCAGCGCCAACCAGAACACACAGCACCAACCAGAGCACACAGCACCAACCAGCACCAACCAGAACACACAGCACCAACCAGAGCACACAGCGCCAACCAGCACCAACCAGAACACACAGCACCAACCAGCGCCAAGCAGAACACACAGCACCTACCAGAGCACACAGCACCAACCAGAGCACACAGCACCAACTAGCGCCAACCAGAACACACACACACACCGCATTCACACGCACAACGCCGCCGCACAACATTTGCATATTTGTAATTTATCACATTTTTATTCTGAAGGGTTTTTTTCTGTCGGGTTTCTGGGCTGAGCAGTGAGGAACCTGTTTCCCCAAACAGATCTGCGAGACCAAGAGAGAATTCCTTCACATTACTGAAGCCTAAGAGTTTGTCATGTTTTAAACAGTTTATTTTATTTTTTCTCTCGAAATGAGAGACGTTTTAGGACAAAAAGCATCGTGCGCGCTCAGGAGCACCAGCGCGCATTTTTATTTATGCCCTTAAAATAATACGATTTTTTTTTCAAATTAAAAAATTATACACCAAGCATCTTAGTATGTTTTGGATTTCTTTATTTTCTCTGTTTTCAGATAATATTTTAACACCTCAGAACATCTATTCATCTGATGAGCTTAAATACCCAAAAATGCGCATTGGCATGATTTGGAACGATGATGCATTTCCAAAATACTGAAAATGACACGCAATTCATTTTGAGATTTGTATTTCTATTAAGGTCATGTGTAGTTCATGCAATATTTAAACAAAAACGTTATTATTTAGTTGAGTAATCATGTTTGTTTGTTTTTAATATTTGCGCATTTGTTGCAAATTCCGTGCGTAGGATTTAACCATTAAACAACTAGGTATTAATTTAATTATCTTCAATTAAATCATACTGGAAAGAAGTGTTTAATTTCGGAACGGATATCATCTCTGGGACGGGGAGAACATTTCAAGAAAACGTGAGGTGATCGGAAAACCACCTGTTCGACTCGGGCAGGACTGGAGACACGCAGATATAATATTTAATTAAATGATCCATCATCCTCCAGAGTCTCATTACAGCAGTGAAAAATAATCCCCCGAGTTTAGGTAACTAATTAACGATCAGTGTGTCCCTCTGAAATCATACAAACACGTCAGGTTTGAGTTAATCACCGGAGGGTGTGTGTGTGTGTGTGTGTGTGTGTGTGATGACACCTCGGATGTGTTCTCATTCTCCTGGTGATATAACAGATGACTTCGCGGAGGTAAAGAAAAAAAGAAGAAGGAGAAGAAGAAGAAGCATTAATAAAAATGGGAGTCAAGTTCCTGGCAGGCTCTGGATGAACCTCATATGGTAACAGCAGCCCAGGCGAATAAAAGAGAAGCAATAATTCATAGTATGAGGCATGCAAAAGCTGGACACAATGCCTCTCCTATTAAGCACCATATTCGAGCCCATTCTGAGGAGCACAAAGATCATAGCACGACGCCTTTATGGCTGTAATGGTGTGAAAGGCGAGTTGGAGGGGGAAGGTCACCGTGGCTGTGGCAGATCCAGGGTGGCACTGGAGCTCTGTGCGTGGCCAAGCAAGGCCAGCTGTCCCCAATGCTCAGCTTATTATAACTCATCAGAGACGTGCACAACTTATTAAATAGGGTTGTTGGTTTTTTTTTTTTTTTCTGTTAATATGCTGCGCGCTGATCTGCATCCAGGTCCCATGGGGAGGTTTTGGAACCAGGACAAGTGTCTTTTGACGCGTTTATTATTCATTTTATAGACCATTTTAAAGAAGCGGTGCACTGGGAAGGCTGTCATCTTCGAGCCGGGGAAAGAACTTTCACTTTCCGAACACAAGGGGAGAAAAATCTAAAAAGTAAAATATAAATCTATTTTTGTTTCTGGGATACACCAATTTAGGTGACATTATTAAACACTAAATTAAATATTTCGATTTAATAATCTCAATTTTTAATGGCACTTCAGATATCCAGCTTCTTCTTCTTCTTGTTCTTCAACTTCATCATCATCATCATTATCATCATCATCATCCATGGTCCTGCTTATGATTCAATATTTAACAAATTGGGGGTAACAACAGGTTTCTTCTTCTTCTTCTTCTTCTTCTTCTTCATCATCATCATCATCATCATCCATGGTCCTGCTTATGATTCAATACTTAACAAATTGGGAATAACAACAGGTTTCTTCTTCTTCTTCTTCTTCTTCTTCTTCTTCTTACTCTTCAACTTTATCATCATCATCATCATCATCATCATCCATGGATTCAATATTTAACAAATTGGGAGTGACAACAGGTTTCTTCTTCTTCTTCTTCTTCTTCTTCTTCTTCAAAAAGTGGTTTAGGAGAACAAGTTTAGGAGATTATTTCATTGCTAATAGCTCTAAGATGGCTTCATCTTCATCATCATCATCATCATCATCATCATGGCCCTGCTTATATTTAAGAAATTGGGAGTGACAACAGGTTTCTTCTTCTTCTTCTTGAAGCTTCACCAGTCTGATAACTAACATATAAACTAATAAAATTTGTTCTGTTTAAAAAGCCGTTCACAGTTATAAGGCTTTAATAAACAGGAGTAATAAGAAGACACAGCCATATATGGACTTGGTATTTGAACTGACAACCTGCAGATTACTAGCACACAACCTTAACCCCTGAATTAGCCTCCATTAACACCTAGTGGTGCATTAACTGCATGGCATTTCCTGTAGCTCAGGTTGGTGATGCTTCAATCCCATCATCATACCGTTACAAATGTACTCACATTTCACTTATGTGTATAGAAATCTGCTAATACTTGTTCTCTGAAAGGCATGCAAGCTTAGAATTATGGACCAAAAGGTTGTTAGGTCAAATCCCAATACTTTCGACCTGGATTTTGAACAGGCTTGGTTCAGGATTCTTTGAACCTCGGTGCCAGCTAGAGAACCGGCCCATGTTTTCACCAGTTTTGACCAGAACCGTTGTAATCAAGGATGCGTCATGAACGGAAGGCGTGGCACAACGGGAGTAAACAGTCGTAGCGAGATGACGAATAGAGCGCATTGGTTACCTGCGAGCTGTTGTTCTGTTATTAAAGATATTTGCTTTCGTTCCATTTTTTTCTGAAGATGTTTCATCCTCCGTTGCTGCGCTCTGCTTCCTCTCCAAACTAACGACACGCCCACTTATGTCGTCACGGTTTGCGTTGGGAAAACAACAACAACACCAACAACACCCAGCTATATTTTGGTTCCAGCTGGGACCCAATTTTTCAGGTTCCGAACCAATTTATTTTTGGTCGAAATGCTCTGAACGGGTCAAAATTTGGTGCACGAACAAGAACGTAGCCCGTTTCCTGCTGGTCGAAAAGAGGTCCAGAGAGCCACCGGTGGGCACTTGGGCTCCACCCTTAACCCTCAACTGCTCACTTCTGAATTTGGATTGAATTTGACCTCATTAATTTCTCTTTGAATGAAAATGTATGCCAGATTTATGCAGTGGTTCATTTAACAGCTGCAGCGGTGCACTGGGGTCTGCAGTCCTCAGGCTCACCAGAACTGCTGTTAAATCCGGGTGATTTTTGCTGTGTGGTCTCACCAGTGCAACAGTAGAGACTTTTATAAGCTTTAATAAGCGTTAAAGCTGCTCATATTCCGGATTATAGCGCTTTCATTAGTGTTTGGCCATCAGGGTGCCAGCTGCTCTATCCAATAAGCACCAGTGGAGTCTCTTTAAGCGTTTAACCCTGCCAAAACCCCTTCTCTCTCTCCGAGGGGGGCTTTAATACCCCGCGACCCCTCTCCCCCTTTAACATGATAACATAATCATGATTATTCCACTGGATTTATGATGGGAGCAACCCGAGCAACAGGTGGTTGAAGTTTGGTTCACACAAGGGACCCCCCAAAAAGGAGGGGACTCTCGGTGCCAAAGTAACCAAAGTAACCTCAAACAAGCGCACTGATATCTTTATTGCTAAGCGTAACATATCCATCCTTGTCCAGCTTTCTGTGTGATGGTTTCTCTGCACCTGGTTATTTCCAACTTCTTTTTATTTTCTTTCTTTTTTGTGTGCGTCTAGGCCCTGGATAGCAGCTGCTTAAAGAGAGACAGAGAGAGGCCCTTACAACGTCTCCAAGACGTGTTGGCATGGTTTTCTCGCCTTTAATGTAGCACTAAGCTTTGTCTTTGGCACAATATGGGAACAGTAAAGCAAGACGTGTGGACGTAAGTGCACTTTTTAACTATGCGACTCCGCAAACAGTTTTGTTTCAAGTCAATTAGAGTGATCAGCCAATTAAATTTATGTGCGTCGATTTTTTCACATGGAGAAAGAGAGAAAAGGGGCAGCAGCACAGAAAGTGAGAGAGAGAGAGGGAGAGAAAGGGAAAAAGAGAGCTGGCCTTTAAAGGATTTTAGTCTCATCACCTGGCGTCCATTTTACACAGAAGTGTAATAGACAGGCGTTTCCAAAAAGTGACTGTATTACCAAAAGGCCCTCACCATCCTGTGCGCTTTTGTTCGCCCCCAGTTAATAACTCATTACAGGGATTTAACAAATCCCTCACATGCATATGTTTGGTGTCTCCATATTTTTTTGATCCCTCAGATGAAGCAGATGCTGCAATTGAAAATCCTGACCAAAAAAAAAAAAAAAAGCCTGCTACGAGGCTGAAAGGAGGAGAGGGGTCCTGAACAAAGAGCCATGGGGAGATCTCTCAAGAAGAGAAAAAACATTTACGGCCAATAAACAGACTTCAACCTGCTCCATTTCAGCCATTGTGCGGCCGTTTTTGAATAATTAAGGTTAATAAGAATAGGTTTTGTGGAGTTTGAATGCCAGGCGCACAGGTGCGGCGTGACAGGATGAATGATGCGCCTGATTTTTGCCAAACTCGAGAGCCCTTCTCTCCGAGCTTCAAGCTGATGGAAAATATTGTCACTTCTTTAATTCACAGCATTAGACGTTCACAGGAAACAAAGGAGGCCGATGAAAAGCTCACGGCTGTAATGAAACACACTTATGGCCCGAGATAAATGAGAGCCGGAGTCAATGGCCAGGCGCGTTTTCGCTTTGCGCGCAAGCAGCCTGCTCCATCTAAATCAAATAAAGGGAACCTTTCCAACTTTTAAAAAGACCTCGTTTTCATTTTTAAAGCCTCTCCGCCGTTGCCATTAAGCATATGGGGCTTTTGTGCGCACCAACAGCTCTTGAGAAAGCAACCGGTGTCTATGTGGAGAATCATTTTAACTTTCTGAGCCAAAGCCGCATCCGCGCACAAAAGCGCACAGAAAAAGAAAAAAAAATCAAGAAAAAGAGTTTTAAAACGCAATCTGACATATGTGCGTTTGTGCTTCCCAGACTTACTTTAGTCACTTTGTCAACCAGTTACGCGCAAAACACAGGGATAAGAGCTTTCTAAGATGTTTTGGGGACGCGGTAAACATGTGGCCGTGCCGTGGCGAGTTTTGCGCACGCACCGGAATGAAGCTCAGCGTGGAGCTGGAGTCTGTCTGAGCTCACTCTCACTCACTCTCTACCTCTCTTTCTGGTCTGCACTTCTCTTCTCATTCAGAAACAGGCACATGAGTAAACATTTCAAGCTGATCCTCTCAGTTGTTCCCAGCACCGTAGCAAGATGAATATTTCATACTGCGGTAATTTCCTATCACGATATTGTTTTTTTTAATAAAAGACGTGATGTTTTTAGATGAACTTGTAAAATAAAATCGTTTTCCTATAACTTCCGCGCGTTTTCTTCAGAAGATAAGATGAAGATGAAGAATAAACTGACTCTGTATTATATACAGAATAATCTACCTGTACTATTTTCTTTTTTAAATAAAGATCTGTCGGTAAGAGATCACGCAGCACGTGACTGCAGTCTGGAAGATGATGTTATTCAGAATAGTGGCTTATGATAATCTTTGTGCGCGCTTTGATCCACGTGCAGCTGATGAAGTAAATAAATCAAAACAAAACTCGGAAAATGAGCAGGCCCTTTATTATTATTATTATTGTTATTATTATTATTATCTTAAAATGACCATCATTAGAAAAGTTTTTCCAAACCGTCCTTTGGACGCGTCACAGCCTCCGCACCAGTGCAGGCGCACAGGAAGTGTCTTTCAGCTTTGTTTTTGCGCGGTTGTTTGTTTGTTTGTTTGTTTGTTTGTTTTTCCCCCAAAGGATTTTAACTTTTTTTTTTTTTTTTTTTAAAATGCAAAGTCAAGTTCAGCAAAATTAAACGAAGCTTTGGCGCATTTGGTGAGGCAACAGACTTCCAAGTTCACTGGCGCCCAAAACAGTGTTGCCAGATTGGTTTTATTCCGGATTAAGCTGGAAAATATCATGCGCTGGGAATAATTCGGTTCCACCAGGAGGATTAGGAGTTAATTAGATCGTAGGGATTTCTGGCAACCTTCATCCAAAGCCTGCGTCTCTGTTGAGTCACACACCTCATCCGACTGCTCATCTTCATCCTCATCCTCAGAGTCCAGAGTCCTTGCCCTGGTGCATCAGGTGAATGAGTCAGAGGGTAAAAACATTGCTCATCACTGTGCCATGGTGTCTCTGATCTCTCTCTCTCTCTCTCTCTCTCTCTCTCTCTCTCACACACACACTCAGTTTCAGTGGTAGCACCAAGTTGTTCCAAGCTCCAGACTCCCACATGCGCGCTCTCCACTGCTGCTTAATATTCCTCGATTCCCAAAAACACCCCTAAAAAGGTGCTCAAAATTCCACACACGGTTTCTCTTGAATCAAAAAGTTGAATAATACACAGTAATCCAGCAGCTCTGAGATTTCCGATGTCCTTTATCCGCTGACAGTCCCACTCCGTGCCATTTGTCTTTCTAATGAGCCCTAATGAGACGTCACGCGCTTTTAGAGGCTTAATGAGGCGATAATGCGTTAAAGTTTTATTGGATTACTTTATATTAAATTAAATGTGCGGAAAAATTGATTAGGATTAGTGGTCACACTTGGGGAAAAAGAGACAGATTTAACTGCAGAACAAACAAAATAATAATAATAATAATAATAATAATAATAATAATAATAATAATGTCTTCCATTCCAGTTCCTGGTTAGAAGAGTTATTTTTAGCGAAGTAAATGGAGCTTACCCAAAACACCATTTCATGTCATGGTTCCTGACTTGCTGACTTTCCCCCTCCATGTGGACCTGTGTGTATGTGATTGAATGTGTGTTTTGGGGGCTCTGAGAGTTTTTGAGTTTTGGGTTGGTTCTTAAGAAATCTGTGAGCTGACGTAGATCCTGCAGAGAAAAAGCTTCCACGGGAAAATTCAGCCTCCGAGCACCTGCATGGTTCCCCCCCGGGGCCTCGAGCCTGGAGCTTCCGGAGACCTCACCGCTCCTCCAACTGTTTAGAGATAGCTGATAAATAAACACACACACACACACACACACAGGTTCGCTCATACACACACACACTCACTCACTAACTCACACACACACACACACTCACTAACTCTCTCACACACACACACACACACTCACACACACACAGGCTCGCTCATACACACACACTCACACACTCACACACTAACACACACGCACACACAGGCTCGCTCACACACACACACACACACACACACACACACACACACACACACACACACACACACACTCTCTCTCACACACACACACACACACACACACACACACACACACTCTCTCACACACACACACACACAGATTCTCCTTTCAGTGTCTTTATCCACAGCATTTCCACTCTGTTCCCTGCGTAATTCCCGACTCCATCCTGTTCAGTCACAGTGGAGATCAGGAGAAGGAAAAAAACACCAACGAGGGAAAAAGGGTCAAATCCATCTTTCTGTTTTCCTTCCTTCCATTTTTCTTTGCTTTCATTTTGGCTTCTCTTTAACCTTTCTTTACTTTCTTTTTTGTCCATCCTTCCTTTCTTCATCTTCCTTCATTCATTCCTTCCTTCTCTCCTTTTTCTTCTATTCCTACTGTGCTTTCTTTCTTCCTCCGTTTTGCCCTTCCTTACTCTTTTCTTTCATTTTCATTCTTTTCCCCCATGTTTCTATCCATTCTCTTTTCCTTGCTTGCATGTACTGTATACTTTCATCATCTTCCTTCCTTTCTCCCTTCCACGATTCGTTCTTTCATGCCTTCTTTCACTGATTCTTTATTTCTCTCCTCTTCTCCTCTGTTCATCTTCACTATCATTCATTCTTTCTTTCATTCTTTAAGATCTTTTTATCATTACTGAAGTATGGCATGCACAGTGCTTCAACATCAGCCTGGACTGTTATCAAGAACTTCCGAAAGACGACACAGCTTAACACACACACACACACACACACACACACACACACACACACACACACACAGGTTCTGCACTGAAGAAAAACACACTGCAGTCAAAAGCAGCTTTAAAAGCATAACATCTGCTCTCGAGCAATTAGCAGCTCAAACACTCTAATATGCATGAGATCAGACTCTCAGGGAGCCGCAGTAAATATAACACACACACACACACACACACACTGCAGTCCTTGAGCCCACACACAGTAAAGGAGACGCGGCGTGCTGTGAATTGCGAGCAGAGAAACTCGCCGCGTGGGAAATAAAGCTGCTCTTCTGCGTAATGGCTTCCTGTGTAATGTGCTGCTCTAATTTTACCCATAATTCAATTCCACATCTCTGATTTACAGCTTCACACAGCACACGCGTGTGTGAGGGCCCCAGACACAGCAACCACTAATCTCATCATACACTCCTCCATCCATCTAATCTATCTCATCTGTCCATTCATACATCTATCTATCTATCTATCTATCTATCTATCTATCTATCTATCTATCTATCTATCTATCTATCTATATCTGTGTCTACAGAGGGATGGAGGGATGAGGAGGAAGGAAAGATGGAGGCCTGCAGGAAGGAAGAGAAGGAGATGATGGAGGGGTGGAGAAGTGGAAAGATGGAGATGATGGAGGGAGAAAAAATCATCATGGAGAGGTGAAGGGAAGGAAGGATAAATGGATCGAGAGATTAAATAAACTTCAGGAAAATAAATTGAGAGATGGAGGGATGGTTGGACAAGAAATCAAGCGATGGGGACATGTAAGCAGAAGGGAAAGAGGGATAAAGGGATAGAGAAATGAAGAAATAAATGCTGGGAAAGTAAATTGAGTGAAGGAGAGATGAAGTTAAGAAGGAATAGCGAGATGACAGGATGAAGAAATGGAGATGAAGGGATGGTGGGATAAGAAATCATCATGGAGACGTAAAAGGGAGGAGGGATAAACAGACAGACAGAAGGATGAAATAAATTTCAGGAAAATAAATCGAGTGATGGAGAGATGGAGATGAAGGAGGGATGATTGGACCAGAAAAAGTGATTTAGAGGTGAAGGGAAGGATGGATACATGATAGGGAAGAAGAATTAAGTGGTGGGAAAATAAATTGAGTGAAGGGAAGGAGGGATAAAAGGATAGAGAGATAAGGAAATGGTGGGAAAACAAATGGAGTGCTAGAGAAATGGGCATGTGGCAAGTGTTGGAAAAGAGAGAGATTGGAAAGAGATGGAAGGATGGACACATGGGAGCAGGATGAAGAGATGTGTTTAAAGGAATGGAGTTTCAAGGTGTTGGAGAGAGAGAAGGAGTGAAAGATGGAGGCCTGTTGGGAAAGAGAAATGAAGAGATGATGGATGGTGGGATAGAAATCAATGGAGAGATGATAGGGTGGAAAGAATTGGAGGGATGAAGAGATGACATCACAGAAGAACGGATGGATCAGGGATGGAGAGGAAAGATGAAGAGATGGAGATGATATCACTGGTGAAGATGTTAGCACAGGTAGCTGTAGGGTTCTGAGTCTTCATTCATAATTAATCAATGCTAATTAGTGAGCCGGAGCTTCGTTAGGAGAAATGCTAATGACCAATTGAATATGCAAATGAGGCAGACGAGCTGTGAGACTCCACTAGAGAAACAGAGAGAGAAAAAAAACTGTCTGTTTTTGCATCTTTCTCAAATACACACACACACACAGAATTATAGACATGTGGTTTGAGGAGATCGTTCTGATCTTGGAAGCTGTTTGAAGTGCATCATTTATGGAAGCTGTGTGTGTGTGTGTGTGTGTACATATGTTTACTGACCCAGATTGATGAACTTTAAGTAATAAAATGGAAAAACAGCCTCTCACACCCCATTCCATACAACACACACACACACGCTTATGGGTGTGGTCAGTACCTGAGTGAGGTGTGTTTGAGAACCAGGGTCCTGCAGTGTGTGTGTGTGTGTGTGTGTGTGTGTTAGATCATGGGGTGTGTCTCTCACATCTGTCCTTACAGGCTCTGTCTCATAAATATCTATTTCATGGAAACAACCTGGGGAGATTCAGAAAAAAAAATGAGTGCAAGTCAAGAGAGCATTTACACACACACACACACACACACAAACATCCAAATAGGGTGAAAGAAAAAAAAGAATGAAAGAAAGAAAGCAGATGTGCTGACATTCCATAAGCTCATGCCTTACAGGGTCAACTGTGTGTGTGTGTGTGTGTGTGTGTGTGTGTGGTCGAGCGCGCGGGCGGTTGTTGGATGTGGACTGTGATC
>JAODLJ010000016.1:1421904-1441299 GCA_027576115.1 Cathorops melanopus
CATTAGATTTGGTGGAAATAAATGATCTCCTGTTACACTGAGGTCAGTTTCCAGAACAATACAATACCCCCAGACTGGGAGACCTCCTTGATCTCTTCATGACCCTAAATTCTGTCTAAAACTTTAAATTATGAATTTTTGGCTTTGAATTTGAAGTCACTTATTGGTTTGAGAAATTAAAAAAAATATCCTTAATGCTCATGAACACCTCCAACAGCACGATTTTCGACATAAATGTTGATCAACACATCATCATCATCATCATCATCATCATAGTGCTGTGAAATGATTAGCAATATGGTCGTGTATTTTTTATGTCTAGACATTTTAGGAGATTCTTCTTATGGCCATATTTTATATAATAAATAAATTAAAAAAACTAAAATACATTTTCTTTGATCCCGAGTTTGAAAGATGGACACAGGTAATTCAACATCAACTATTACAATTTGCTATAATATTTTTTAAATTATTTTTCTTTCCATATGAACATGTAGTGCCTTTTCAAAACGTTATATATCAACAATGACGCATTATTTGTAGATAAAACAGTAAAACAGACAGAAGCAGGCTTGAATGAATCAATAGGAGAATTTATTGAATCATCATCATCATCATCATCATCATTATAAATATAGACCATTTGAGACACGGTACTTTTCATTTTTATAAAAAATAGGTTCCGTCTCGTTGGACATCCGAAGAAATCAACGTTAAATTATGAAAATATATTATCAGAAAATTCAATTAAGCAACAATTAAATAACGCACTACACAGTGATTGCCAGCGGCTCTATGTTCAGTGTCAGACTGAAATAATAATAATAATAATAATAATAATAATAATAATAATAAATATTTACATAGCCACATAAACGCGACATGAGCACAGAGGAGAATCCCACACAGTCCGTGTACCGAGGAAACACCGGCATTCACGCGACCAGATCAAACGGAGGCTCGTTCTCGATGTCGGTGAGCGCGGATTTGAAGTGAACTTTGCGAGGATCCTCCGGGGTCCAGATCTTCGCCCTGCGGATGATGTTCTGCTCCCGGAGCTGCTTCTCATCCGTCCAGGACAAAGAGTGACCTGCCAGGGGGGGCAGGCCGTAATCTGGGTCATCAGGGGAGGGAGATCCTGGAGAGGGGGAAAGGAGAATTTATTAATAATAATAATAATAATAATAATAATAATAGGAAATGTTTAAGAAAGTCTGCAAAGTTTAACATCTGAAAGCGTCTGGAATTTGTGCAAAAGAAAGAAAAAACGATAATTAGACTAATGCGTAATTATAATAATACCTACTACTACTACTAATAATAATAATAAGAAGAAGAAGAGATGCATGGGAAGTGTAGTAATGTTTTCACAGCTCTTACTTGTCCCTCTGTGGCAGATGATGACCTTTTTGGGTTGGTTCAGAGCTTCGTGACTGGAGTTCCGGATGGGCGCGTCGGACTGCACCAGTTCAGCCAGGAAGTTGATGTAGCCGATGGCGAGACGCAGCGTGTCCACTTTGGAAAGGCGTTTCTCGTAAGGCAGGGTGGGGATGTGCGATCGCAGACCTTCAAACGCGTCGTTGATGGACTGCATGCGTCTGCGTTCGCGCACGTTGGCGGCCTGGCGCAGCTGCTGCATCTCCTGCTCGGAGCGCGCTCTCCGGCGCCTCTTCAGCTGCAGCGCACCGTCACCGCGCCGCGGGGAGAAACCAGGCACACCGTACGACGAGGAGGAGGAAGAGGAGGAGGAGGAGGAGGAGGAGAAGCGACCCACGTCGCAGCCGTAGTCTTCATCGCGCGCGCGGCAGTCGTCGTAGTACTCTTGGATTTGGCTCGCGAGGAAGTCGACGTCGTCGTCCAAGAAGTCGTCCGCGTCCACGCGCTCGCGCGAGCATCTCTCCGTGAACAGCTCATCCTCATCGAAATACGCGGAGGAGAACGAGTCCAGGCCTGAAAACGGATCCAGTACGGTCTCCATCCTATTTATGTATTTATTATTATTATTATTATTTTCGATTTCGGAAAAAGTCGGCACGCGAAGACGTTTTATAAGGACATCGACAGGCGCGTGCCATTAACGGGCCGCGCCAGCCAATCAGCGCCGAGCAGCGACAGAAGCAGCGCACCTAAGCATAAGCCACGCCCACCTTGTTTTTGCCCTCAGACGCTTAATGCTCAAGAAGACGATTAGCATTATTATCAGTTAATTAATTAGGGAACACATCTGACTGGTTAGTGGGCTTTTATTCGTTCATTCACAGAGTTTATGGAAATCAACCAGCAACCATGAGCTACAACAACAATAATAATTATAATAAATTAGAGGTAAAATTCTATAAAGACGACTAAAAGTTTATGAAGTTTATAAAATCATTTTTTTAAATTCGGTTGTTCTTCTTCTTCTTTTTTTTTTTACAGTCTATACGTGGCTAATGATTCATTTAGTCATTTCATCCTTTGTTCATATCTCTTCCCCAGACGGTCTGCAAACATTAACCAACTTTGAATAAAATGCAGTTCTACACGTGGCTGTTGTTACTCAATGGCCTGTTGATACTGAACAACTCTTTAATAGCACTTTGTGTCTAATACATTTTTAAATTATTATTATTATTATTTGCCTTTATTGATTTCTCATTTGCAAACAGCTTCAGTCTGCTGCGCCATAAAGAGCCATCAGCCAGTTCAGTATAAAAGCTTGATGACTGGGTGAAAAGAAGCAAAACCCAACAGCAACAGTGGCTTGTAAACAATGATTGAAGAGCCACTCAGGTGCTGGAGGACTTGGGGATTTTGGTTTGTCTCCTTCGCTCTGATTAGCTTTTTGCGCGTCCACGTGCGCTTTTTTTGGCACCCACGGGAACCGGACAATGCGCCGGAGCGAGCACTGCTTTTGAAAGGTCACCCAGGCAGGTTGACCCCTGCGACCCTTTTAAAAGGCTTCTTTCAAAAAGCAGGTAGCATTCAAGAGCTCGCCCACTTCACTACCGAGGGGGACGCGCGGCTCCGGGTCGAGCACGAGCGCCGCCGCACAATGAAATACACGAGAGACAGACAGACAGAGAGAGACAGACAGACAGAGAGAGAGAGAGAGACAGACAGACAGACAGGCGGCCATCAATCAGTGGCGAGCTCTTTTTTATTTTAAAGACACGAAGGAGACCCAAGGAACACTCGCCTTTTGAAGAGACACTGATGAGAAACTTGATGCACGAAACTTCACGGGGGCGTTATAACGTTTCAAAGAACCGATTTCTGATGATAGTCATCCTGAATAACTTCTGACAAATTTTAGATACGCAGGGGCGCGCGCTTTGGCGCATGAGCACAGCATCATCTAATTATATCATCATCATTATCATCATCATCAATTATAGTTCCTTACACTGAAAGGGTCACATCTCCAACACTTCAGAAGCCTGCATGAATTTCATCAACACTGTGATTTGAGGTCAAAGGGCTGAAACTTTGCCATCCTGCCATCTTGCATCACCATGCGGCCCTTGTCAGCCTACAACCTCCATTAAACACGTAATTAAAAAAAAAAAGACTTCATGATATTAAATTATAGCCTTTATACCTGCAGTTTTACGCATGCGTATTATCCTCACACGAGTGCGTCCAGCTACATATTTCTTTTTCTTTTTACTTCACAATGCAAGATGATAACTTCATAACATTAACTCTTGGTGTTGATAAATGTATTTAAAAGCAGAATGTGAAACTCAAGTGTGTGTAAAAATCAATTAAAGAACCATGAACTGAAACGTTTAAAAGAAACCTGAGCTTTATATTTCCTGACAGAGTGTTGAAGGGAATACAGCATCACAATAAAGTAGCTGTTGAAAATGTTTCAATCGTTATTTTATTAAATGTCTAAAAGAGGCAGCCTGTTGATTTAGGGAGGAAAAATCGAACCGAGAGGAGCAAAATACCGACGATACTGAGAAGCCCCAAGTGCACCTGCGCAAAGTGCGCATGGAGTATCAGTAGACCGTATAAAAGTGATCAGTTTCACACCAATTACACACACACACACACACGCATGAGCGGTGCTGCACTGACACCTGTAAGTTAAATGAGCACCTGCAGTGTTGTACTGTATTAACTTTTAAAGTGAACTCACTAACACTTTATCCAGCAAGGCGTTAAAATCAACACTGGGAGTTTGTGCTCGATGGCACTTTCAGGACGCGAGGCTTTTATCTGCTCGGGTTCTAGCATCCACTAAGCTCACTTCATTTCACTCGAGAGGTCATTAAACAACAAGGAGGAATAAATAAGGCAGTGTTTGGAGGACAGGCCGCGTATGGTTTTATTATAGAGGGGGGCTGGTAGCAGCAGCGTGGCTCTCAGTGGTGGCCAAAGAGGGCCAACAAATTACGCTGGTACCTGAGATGCTGGCTGGTTGGAGTCCATCAACAAACCCTATTCAAACAGAGATGGAGGGGGTCATTTTGTGTTCGAGAACAGGAGGCTGTGCTAAGAGTGGAATGGTTGTCGCGGCAAGCTGAGCGTGAGGCTCTGAGGCTCTGAGACTCGATCCGTGGGAATCTCGCCACTTGCGCGTTTCGGAGAGTCAAAGAGCTGAATAAACCCGCAGCCTGCAGCAGCCTGTATGCTAAAGAGCGCATCTGAAACGAGGCCCGTATAAAAAGGTAGTGATAAATGTGCTTCATGTTTTCGGATCGGCTCGTTATGAAAAAAAAAAAAAAAAAAGCGTGGAGATGTTTTGTGGTGTCGGAGCGCCGCGCGGTCAGGGGTCTGCGCCAAAAAACAAATCGCTTAACACTTCAAAACCTGCAACTTGTTAGATAAATGAGACTTTTGCGACTCGGGTAAATGCGAAAGATTTCGAGCCTAGTTTGCTCCACCAGGTGCGCAGTTTAATGGAGGAAAATTATTCATTCCAGAAAGTTTCATATTAAAAACCCTTTCTTCATACTGGATCATCATGCTACAAGAGTTTGTGAATAAAGACACATTTTCCCATCCTATAGAGAAATACAGGTTGATGAACATAAATGCATTCAGACACAAAAACTTTATCTGTGTTTAAAAAGTGTTTAATCTTTACTTCGGATAGGACTTCTTATTTCATACCAGAGGAATCAATTATCAGCTTTGGACAACTGATGATGATGATGATGATGATACATGCGTAAACTTTCAGCCAGAAATTTGTGGTCATGATGCTGTAACATTCGACAGATGAGATTTATTTTTTGACCTCAAGCGTTTAGTTCACCTTTAAAGCTTAACTCTTTTTTTATTTTTATTTTTTTAAAAATGTCAGTTAAAGGTCCACTTTATCATCGATACAAAGGATTAAAGATGCAGCTACAATTACAGTTCAGTAGAACATTATTGTTCTGTTTTCTAAAAGTAAAGTACAAATTATTCACAAAGCGCCATTGTAATGATTATGATCTATAATCTATGCGCATGCGCATTTCCGCCATAAATTGATCGCCTACTTCTACATACTGTATATTTTAATGCTGGAGGCATTTTAATATTAATAATAGAAATAGACAAAAATATGATACATATCGTTTAATTTTCTGACAAGACTAATGTAGAACTGATGCGTTGTGTGGTCGAGTCACAGTTATAGATTATAATTCAGTAATAAAGTAGATTTTTTCTTTAAAAAAAAGGTGCAAAATATAAAATAAATGCGCGCTATAGGACAGGGTAGGACAGTTGGATAAGAGTGGACAATGTCCAGCATGGTGCAAACACACACATTTCGCTTTTTACACCACTTTCCACCTTCACCATGCACAACATTTATTGAGCTAAAACTCCATTTCGAAACTCCACGCGGTCACAGTGACGCAGAACAGGTGGACCGGAGCGCAGACGGCGCCACCGTGACCGCCACCTTCACACAATCAATTACGCGGCATGTCAGAGCCTCAGCGGCGGCGGTGACCGCTGCAGACCGGGGGCCGGCCTGGGAATAGCAACACTTGGATCTCGGATTTGTGTTTTCTTTTCTTTCTTTTTTTTTTTTGAACAGACGGTACAATGGGGAATATTATAAATGACACGTCTTTCCACGTCCATGGGCCACGTGACGCATTATAGCGTACAGTCGGTGCTAGCTGGAAGCCTGCAGGAGCAGATGAAGGAAGCCAAAGGGGGGAAAAAAGGATGAGACTGACTTTTTTTTCTTGGAGCATGCACTTTCATGAACTGAAAACAAAATGCGTTCCCAAAAGCTTTAATCCTCTCTAATCCGTGTAATCTGCAGTGTTAAACAGGATTAGATTAGGACATTAAAAGAAAGGAGGCGGTGATGAAGGAGTTCAGTGGCATTAATTGAATAATCTACTGTCACAATATTCCCCTTATTCCCTTAGCATACGGGTTTGTTAAGGTAAGAGCAGTATATGCTGTAGTACTGTACTGTGGGCTCAGGGGACTGAGATTTGAGGTAAAACACTGACCTCAAAATGCCAGAACCTTCTCAACCTTCACAACCATGCCGTGACATCATGCACCAATTCATTTAAACCTGTTAAAAAGACTTACACTTGTGGCAATCGATAAAGAATAAACAGAAATACTTTATATTCTTAAACTGCCTTTTGTTCGTTTTGGCTAATGGTGGAACACAAAAGGCCTTGCGCTGGCTTTGGCCTTGTACTAAAAAGCTTCTAATGGAGTCTTTATGCTCTTAAGTGCCCAGGTACACGAAAAATCAGTCTATCAGTACCAGGTTGCCAGATTTTCATCAAAGTGTTCATATAATTGAGATTCACAAGAAGGGCAAAAAAAATGAAGAGAAATACTCCAATAATAAAGTAATGAGTCTGAAGCTGTTCATTTTTTGTTTGCATGATTATGAAATGCAATATATTAATGGAAAAAAAATCAGTCATATAAAGAAGCTGGATGATCCAGAGGTTTTTCTGACTGTTCCACCATCAGAATACGAAAAAGTGCCTCAAGGAAGTTTGTTTAAAGAATTTAAATCAAGTGATTGAGCCATAATTTGTCAATCCCTTAAGATCTCAGTCTAACATTCATTTATTCATTCATTCATAGCGCAGGTTCCTCACTCTGGTCGTGGAGTACCCTTTGTCCTGCACACTGTAGTGTTTTCCTGCTCCAACACACTCACTTCCACTCAGGAAAAGCTGCTAATTAGATGATGAATTGAAAATTAATGTGGTTCTCCAGCACCAGATTTGGAAACCTCTGATTCTGAGTGACACTATATATGCAGAACATAGGAAAGTATTTTTAGCACTGGGGTTCATTCCTGTGAGCTATTTGGTGTATTAAACCCGTGATTAAAACCTGGTTTGTGAGCAGGTCAGACACTAGGCTACAGTCTATCTGAAAACATTTAAACTTTCAAGCCAAAGCAGATCTGAAAAAGATTTAGAACTTCTTCTCCAGGAACCTTGTTACACAATCCTGGGGAACTCAAAAGGAACCCCCCCAAAAACAAACAAACAATCTGCCCAGTTTGGCAACACTGGGGTTCTTTCCTGTGAGCTCTTGGGCTGAAAGAGTGATGAGTAAGTACAATGTGTTTATGGTGTGGGATTGGAGATAACTTGAAAGGAAATTTGTTTCAAGAATCATAAAAGACTCTTAAAATGATAATAAATGTAAAGGTCAGTCAGTAAAATGCGCGAATGGTTTGGTAGCAGGTTAAAGTTTATTTGAAAACCATCACAGCCAGTCATCTCATGGCCAACTGGAGCAGCAAAAATTCATGATTCCCAACCCCATTCCTAAACCTGGCAACCCCGGGCCCGGTGGGATGGAGGCTGGGGACCCTGGGAACCCCACCACATGCGGCACAGCGCGCGCGCAGGACTGCTGGAGAAATTAGAGGCGCGCTGGAGGGATGCAGAGCATCAACACTTGTTTTTCAGCTGAGACATTGTGTCCTGATTTTCCGGTCTCTGTGTCCATGTAGTCCAGCACCAATGCGTGAATTCCACCCTTTAAAGCAGCCAGCACGAATAAGACCCATTTATAAACTCATACACTCACTCAGTGGCACAAGCTTGCATCCAGGAACGCGTCATTAGTGCATAAAGGCTCAACCCTGTGACGTCACATTTCTTCTTAAAGTTATTTTAAACATCATTTTTCATTTCGGCTAAGATACGTTTATTATTATTATTATTACTACTGTGTAACCAAAGAGCTTATTTATAACTCACCAAGTGCACTGATTGGATCAGATGCTAATCATTATTATCAGAAAGAAACAAGAGTACTAACTTATCCCTGGGGTGGTACCCTTATCTTTAGTACGTTTATTTGCATCCTTCACCTGATAATGTAAATATAGTGACCTTAAAAAAAAAAAAAAAAAAAGTATAATGATATTTTAAAGTTTTAAAGATGCCATGTACTCCAGTAAGAAGTAATTTAGTACCCTAAAGGGCTCAGTACCCTTTTCCTCCCAAATCTAATACAATCCTGATATTCATATTGGACCCATTCTGCAACTGGGAAACATTTGTTTTAAAGGTGCTGTGCACATTAATAGGTTTATCTTCTTTAAGATTTAAGAGGATTATTGATTCAGCCATCATAACCTCGACTCATTGATTTCTGTGTTAATCTGCAGAAGCTGTGTTTGCCCCCAGGCTGTTCCTGAGAGTTTGAGCATTCAACAGACTCCCACGCAGGGCTGAGCTTTACTTTAACACTCCTTTAGCATCATGGAATACAGATAATTCAGGACAGACATGAAGATGTTCATTCAACAGTGCAGAAAAAAAAAAAATCATTTGCAAAATTTAAGACAAGTTTACATTCAAGTCTGTCTATTATTATTTCCATTATTGCTATGTTTACAGAAACAATGGAGTTCACAGAGATTAGAACAGGGGCTTTGGTCTAGTCCTTTACAGCAAGATAGAATAAGACGGCATAGAAATAGCTAATCATTAATTTTAATACCATGCTAAAACATTTCATTATGTCTCAGTGCTTCAGAGTAAATAAATGAAACATCTCGTAAATTTTCTCTTAGGTTTTGAATTGATGATCCTTTTGGTTCCAATCCACAGTCATTCAGACTCTTCTACATAATAATTAAAGTGATGGCTTTTCCATTTCACTTCACTGTATTTCAGCTTAAGACAGATACATGAAGACTAAACAACCCAAAGACTTACCTCAGCTTCTTCTTCGTCCCATGCCATGCTGGTGACTTTGTCTATGGCAAACTGCAGGAGTAAGTCTCAAGTCCCAAAATGTTCTCCATATCCAGCATTTAAGGAGGAAAATACATCATCAAATGAATGAACAAAATATTAAACATTATAATGTGCAATGCAAAAAAGGTTGTGTGCAGGAACAAATATTTACACAAAGATGTTAAATCTTCACTATGACATTGAACCTTAAGGGTTCTTCAGCTGTTCCTCTGAGAGAATGAAACAGCAGCATGTTTCCCTCTCAGACATTCCAACCCTTCTAATAACCTGAGAACCCTCAACCGTCCAAAGAACCCCTTGAAGAACCCATGTTTTAAGCACCTAACTACAACAGCTAGAGTTCATGCATTATAAGGCTTTATGAAATAAAAAAACTAGCAGATGGGAAAACTCTTACAAGTTCTACACAGCAAATTCCTCAGTGTTGAATTAACACTTTCAGAGTTAATTTGTGTCCAATTGGACCTATATAAAGACAGTAGGGTGTTAAATCAACACTCTGGATGTTAATTCAACACTGGGGATTTTGCTGTGTATATAAGACCATAAATCAGAGGAATTCATTGTAAAAAGTTCCCAAGTAGAACCCACTTAGAAAGCAAGAAACTCAAAGAACCATTTTTCTAAAGATTTGTACAAAAGTGATCCTTAAATTGGTCTAATTATGTACCTTGAAATACCCTCCATCTAGTATCTTGAAAGGTTCTTAGATTTGTCCTCGATGGAAACTTTGAGGTTCCTGGTAAGAGCTCAGAAGTTTTGTAGATGATCCTACGACAGTGGGTTTCCCTTTCAGAGAGGTTCCAAATAAAACTCTTTTATAAAGCTGGAACCATTAGAAATCTATGAAACCCCTTCGTATTAAAAAAAAAAGTGGACATAATGTATATCCTCTGTCCTACAGAACCCCTAAAAGTTCTAGGTCAGGGCCTATAACAAAAACTTGTTTTAAAGTTTCTGAGCTTTAAGAAGCTTAAATAAATTAATAAATAAGAAAGAAAGAAAGAAAGAAACTCTTTTGGCTAAAATTGGTGTTCCTGATACTTGTGTCAGTAAACAGTTCTGATAAAGCAATAAAAAGTCCACAGTCTGGTTCCCTAAGCTTTTTGGGACCACATGAGGCACTACAGGGAACCCAAGCTCAGCGACACTTCCTCTGGTGTCTAAAGTCAGAATTGCAGCTGTGTTCCGTCCAGGCTAGAGACCAAGCAGGTTAGAACAGGAAGTTTTAAGAGTGCATTACTTCATAAAGCTAAGATCAACAAGTTAAGAGCAGAAGATGCTAACTTTAGGTTGTTTGTGATCAAGCAGATGGCATTAGGTATCTTAAGAAGATTTATTCGCAACGGCCCAAGATGATAACGTTCGAAAATATAATAAACAAGGAGTGAAGGAACTAAGGGCCAAGCAAATGACATCAGGAAAGTTTAGAAGCCAGGACTAACTGGGGCCAAGCAGGAACAGCAATTTATCTCAGGAAGCTGTCAAGGCCAAGCAGATGATGATATGAAGTTAGGGGTTAAGCAGCGAGGGACCAAACAAAGAACATTAGAAAGCTTTAAACTAATCATCAAAATTCTGAAACACAGGGGCCAAGCAGTTAGTAACTGAGCAGCCGGGGCCAAAATGTTAGGGGCTTAGAAGTTAGAGGTTGAGGAGTTAGTGGCAAAGGATTTAGGGACCTAGCAGATAATATGAGCAAGTTAGGGGCCAAGAAAATGGCATCGGGAAGCTTTACGTGAAGCATAAAGTGCAGAAAGCGAATGAGTCGGCTCTGAGGAACCCAGCGGATGAAATCCTAAAGCCATGGGAATGGGCAGGTGCTGTGGATAAACACTTTCCTCCATATCAGTAATGGAAGTGTGAGTGTTGCGTGAGTTATAGACAGCGAGAGGAATAAAAGTTTGCGGAATTTATTGTGTGTTCGTCGTCTGTCTGCACACATCATGTCTATACATACAGTACAACATATTCACAAAATGAAGGGAGCATGACCGATCACTGAACAGAACCCAAACCGTACAAAAAGAAAATCAACAATAAATAAATACATTAAAAATGTAAATAAATAAGTAAGTAAATAAATACAAGAATTAAAGTACAAATAGGATATACAGTGTTTCTATGGTAACAGGTCTGCATGCGTGTCGTTGTAAAGTATTCTGTACAAACACTATGGACTAAAATAAGGGTCGTGTGCACAGATTTAGGAGGCTACTCGACTTCATCCAAACAGAAACGAAGTTAGGAAGCACTTTTCGAGACAGACACCAAAAAAACCCCAAAAAACACACATCACGCATCTGTTCACTCACACACACACACACTCAATAAACACAGAACACGACCACTGGGAGACCCTGATTTTGCTGCGCCCACTGCGTCCATGTTTCGTCCTGAGATAAGTCCGGCCCACCTGGCAGGATTGGACAAACTGAGTCACATGACCGAGAGCCACTCCCCCAATGGGCGACAATACAGTGTACATTAAAAAAAACACGGTAGTAGGCTATAAGAAGGATGACCTTAGCTTGAACATTTGCGCTTATAGTTTTTGTCTCATTTAAACACTTGATAAACTTTATTTTTTAGGGGGCGGGGCTACGTCAAGCACCGCTCTTGGCTTATATCCATAAAAGATCTGAATTCTACATAAAAAAGGAAGTAAATCTGTATAATATGCACTAAACGATATGTTTCTAAACGCGTCACAGGATTTAAAACAGAGAACACATTTCCTCGAGAGGGGCGGGGTCACTGAGAAGCGTTTACAATAGCAAGCGACAGGAGAGGAAACAGAAGTAGCTACAGAATAGTGAAGGCATCTTCTTTCGTTAGCAATAATCCGGCTTTTACACGCAGTAGGCCTCTACATCATCAGTGTAACGCTGATTAGGAATGAAATATTGCTTTTTAACATACCATACCCTGTCCTGCTGCTGCGTTTCACCCAAACGTTACAATTAAGGAAAAATGCAGTTGGAAATACAGAAGTATAAAGTCACATGACTGAGAGAAAGGCGAATGAAGTCGAACCGGAAGTTTCCGTCTGTTCAAAGTGTTTAAGGAACAATTTGGTGAAAGATTAAACTTACCACTAATGCTGTCAATCAGACACGAGGCTAATCTCGCTAACAGTCAGTCTCACGCAAATGCTTTATTGTAAACGTCTCCCGCAAACCACACATGGAAAACAAGCTAACGTGGTATTAAATAGAAATCAGAGCCGTCACTGTGGCATGTTAGCTAAACTTAAAAAGTTAAAGTTGGTGACCCAAGTCCAAAAGTTACATCAATATGTAGGAAAGTTTCGTTGTATTCAGACTCGGGTTACACACCTGCTCAAGTCAGTTTTCTGGGTGCTCAGATTATTAAACTCACCCGTGTACAAGTTAACACATTTTTCTTGAGTAGAATGCGACTGACTCTGAATTCGACCATTACTCATCATACAGCACTGTTTGCTAAAATATTAAATAAAGCTAACCTGTTTAGCTAGCTTGACGGTCACACTAACAAACTTACTGCAGAAGCGTAATATTACTAAACACTACGTAGCTAGCTCTGTACAGTAACTTGGGTGTGGTCCTCAAAAAGCCCTTTGGTATCTTTCTGCCCTTTTGGACCCACCTCTTAAAATAAAGTTTGAAGGCGGAGCTTAGAAAGCTTGATAATGGAAAAGATTCTCAATGACGTCGTTAGACTTTAGCGACAGTAGCCTCGTAACTCTGGTGGAAAACTAAAGACGCTGAAATGGCCTGATTGACGACATTTGGGGTAAAATTTCGACATCTTTGTCCAGATTGTTCCATAAACACCTTCACATTTGTGGGGAAAAAAAAAAAAATCAATGCAGTGTTTCCAGGAGGTGAGGTCATCATTTGACCTTTACCCTCTGATCTGACTTCTCACATGTGACTTGATCCGTGCTACGGATGATCAGGATTGTCTCTTCCAAGGCAGGAAGGTGGATGTGTACGATGACAAACGTTCAAGGTTCCAAGGGCTATAGATTAGATAGATTAGATTAGATTAGATTAGATTAGATTAGATTAGAAGTGGTCCAGGCTTCAGCAGGAGACAGATGTGACGTCGGAGGGATGAAGAGAAATATTATACATGGTGAGGAAGAGTTCAGAGACGAATCCGAGAGGAAATAAATAAATAAATAAATAAAAAACCCAGAGACCTGCTGTGGTATCCCTGGTAGCAGTAGAGGAACAGTATATCACAGATTATATACAAACACTCCGCCCATCCATTCAGCGCCAGGACACTGTGTGTGTGTGTGTGTGTGTGTGTTTGAGTGTAATGAGAAATCGACGATCTGATGTATAAAATGTAAAAGAGTTAATGAATTGATTCAGAGCCGATTTGATACGATATTATTACGATACAATGTGATTCCATATTGTTCATGTTAGAAAGAATTTTATTGTGTACGATAATTAGAATAAAATATATTTAAATATTTATAACATTTCTGAAAAAAACCCCATAATTTAAACAGTTATGCAACCATGATCTACTTTCAGTTCTAAACCTACATCTAATGACATCTAATGATAACACTGCACTTTTTAATTTTGTGTTGTTTGTTTGTACAAAAATGGCTCTGAAACAATATTTTAATTAACGCAACTTTTATTTATTTTTTGCTATTTATTTGCGGCTGAAACTCAGAATTCTGTTGTATATGTAGTGCACTACGCGCTTATGTTAAACCCTATGTAGTGAGCATGGATAGTGAACAGGAGGCAATTTGGGTTTAATCGTCTTGGAAGGCGCTTTAAATTATTTCTAGAAATAATTTCTTGAAATAAAATAACATGAAGAGTTGAAGACAGAGGATGTTAATTCAGATACCTACTGTCTCTCTCTCTCTCTATATATATATCTGTCTCTGTATATATCTCACTGAAAAACAACTGAGCAGTAGGTGGCCACGCCCACATGACTGGAACTGAAGGACTTTTTTTTTTCTGCAGAAAATTTATATTATAGAAGATTATGAAATATTTTTAAGGTGAAAGAGAGCAGTGAATATGGATGACATGATCACTAATGCAATGTTATGATGTGTCGTGTGTTTAGTGTGTGTGTGTTGATACATGTTGGCGCTCCTCTCTCTGAATCAGATCAGGCTGGCGTGTTTGTGCTTTCAGTAGTAATGTGCGCGAGTGCAGTAGTGTGTGTGTGTGAGAGTGATGTATGTGCTGTGTTAGTGTGTGGATTCTAGAGTCTGGTCTGGGCTTCAGGGATGTAGATCTCGATGCTGTCTGCACTCTCGGTGGCTGAGTTCTGGCGCACGGACGCAGCTCGCTTGGCTGCCATTAAGCGTTTGCGAGCTTCCTGCCGCTGTTTCTCCGAACTCTCGAGAGAGCGATCTCGTGCCAGAGGAGGATGGCACTTCACCGGTTTCTTTGGCACAGGGGGAGGCAACCTCCTCTCCTGAGGGGGAGATGAGAGATGGGGAGGGGGAGAGAGAGGGAGAGAGAGAGAGAGAGAGAGAGACAGATGTAGGGAAAGAAGGTACATTTCCATCCAAATGTTTCACAAATTGGCAAGAAATTGTGTCATATGTTTTCAATCACGTACACCGGGAGCAGTGTGTGAACGTAAACACCAGGGGGCAGTGTGTGAACTTGAACACCAGGGGGCAGTGTGTGAACTTGAACACCAGGGGGCAGTGTGTGAACGTGTGCACTGGAGAACTTTTTTATACCTAATTCTTTCTGTAAAATGTTTTTTGTTTTGTTTTTTGGCCACAAAAACAGATGGATGGAAACAGAGACGGCGTGAAAGAGTGACAGAGACAAAGCACATCTGAACACACACGCAGCACTATGGCTACGAAGTGTGTGCGCGAGTGTGTGAGGATGGAACGGCCCAGCAGGGGGAGGGGTTACAGTGGTTTTGATTGCCTGATGGAATGACGTCTGAAAATGGCTCACTGTCAAACAAACAAAAAAAAGAAAGCAAATGAGAAAGAAAGCAAAACAAAGACATTTGCAGCCGTGATGATCAACGACAAACTTTATGAATACTGACATGAAAACATAAAGCAAACGTTCATGTAACAGACAGTTCATTTAGAAACACATAAAAAAAAAGCACAGAATGCGTGTTTACGCCACTCTAGGAGTTTTTCCACCACGTATTGAACTGATAATAATAAAGAACCGGCCCAAACAGGAACCTCGTAGTTCTGGGACAGTTCACAATGTTCTACTTCCTGTTAGTAAAGATCAGATTCCATTTTTTAAAATCCAGATACTACATCTTACTTGGAAATGCTTATTGTATTGGAAAGTTGGTTCCCTGCTGGAAAATCGGATCATGGATGTAACAGCCAATCAGATCGCAGCATTCACAATCTGGATGCTTGCGGCCCGTCGGCAGAGCAACAACTAGAGACGCAACAAAAAAACCTGGTAACGCCACAGTGTGTACGTTATAAAGGCTAGGTGTATATGCGCAACCAATCAGTGATGAACAGTTAACTCCGCCCCCAAGTACCACTCACTTCTGTGGTGTTGCTCTTGAACAAGTAACAAAAACCACACAACTGGAACAAGTGGTTAGTTAAAAATAAATAAATAAATAAAATGAGCAGTTCTCTGGTGCCAAAAGTTCTGGTACTTTCTCTGTGCAGTGGAAAAAGTCCTTTTTGAGGCTAACGCATGCACATGAGTAAAACATTATCTTAACATGTTATCTCTCTTCAGCATGATGATGAGGTATATTAGTATTATTAACATTACTCTATCACAAATATGACGAGTGTGTGTTTGTAAGCGAGTGTGAGTTCTACCGCTCACTCAAACAAACACTCATGTTTTGTTGGGAGTCTTTTGATATTTCCGAGAATTCTCTTACATTCTGGATAAAGTTGTCATTACTGTACCTTTCTTTCAGGGGGGTCAAGGGGTCTCCAGTTGTTGGCCTTGAGCTGGTGCAGCTCGTCGAACTTCAGGCTGATGTTCTCAATGGAGAGCTGCAGCATGTCCCAGAAGCCGGCCAGATCCTGAGCCACGGGCCGCGGGTGAGCGTTGGGATTCTGCGGGAAAGACCGCATTATCCATGATGTTACAGATCATAACAATTAGTGGAACACTCCAGTGCCAGGAGAGCGTTACATGAGCTTTCAAAGGCACAGGAGGCAACAACGTTCCTGCTCTATTTAAAGCTCTCTGAGTATTTACTAGTTTTGACCACTAGAGGTCACTGCTGTTAAACCGTCAAACTGGCCAATTCATCTTTCATTAAAAGGAAGTTTTTTCAGTAAAACTGCTTTCAGAAAACTTCACTTCTAACAAAAACTAACTTCGAAAGTCATACTTCATTTATAACACATCATTCTCACACACACACATTATTCAGTGCTGATACATGTGTTATGAAGCCTTTACATAAAGCAATAGAACGTACATAAAAGTACAGAAAAGTGCAGAAATCTGAACAGCAAAACAAAAATTGTGCTTTTGGACATATAATAATTTAAAATAAATGATTTTATAAATTTTATTGTGGTATAAAGCTACATCAGTATTCGTAACTCACCAGGTTCTCCTCACACAGCTCTCTGAACTGTTGGAACTTTTGAGACATGAGAAGCTGGGCACTGCCTACTGCACTGCGGATCTTCCCCAGAACTACACACACACACACACACAGACACACACACATTTAGGTAAATCATTAAACCACCTGAAGCTGAATCTCTTTCTTGTTCAGTGCGTGTCACCAGTCAGGCAGGGGGCGTGGCCTAAAGAAGTATTAGGGCTGGATATATGATATGATACTAATACTGTATAGTGATGCATTTTGTCACAATTTCTTTACTTTTATCACATTTTTGCAAAATTCATTTTAATAATTAGAAACTAACAGAAGTTTGCTGATTAGATATTAACATTTGGTACTTAATCTTCAAAACTGTACATTTCTTTTACACTTTTTTCTCCTTTTCAATATTAAACATTTTTTTCTAAATAAAATTTTTATATTGTACAATTAAGCATCTTAAAATAGAGTTATTTTCCTCAATATTATGTAAGGCATCAACAATTTCTTTTAATTTTATATATGTATACAGTATACATGATGTACTGTAGATTAATATTTATTTGTTGTAAATAAATTTCAACATGCAAATTAGTCTTGATTTCAGAGTGTCTCAGGTGATTGTGTTTTTTGCTGCTGCTGATTGGTTGGTTGGTTTGTTTGGTTGGTTTTGGTGCCTCTGGCTTTAACGAATATGAGATGTGCTAAATCAGGCTCTGGTCCTGCAGGGCTGATCTCTGCACACTTCAGTGCTCTGAGCCTTAACACACTTCATTAAACACGTTCGCTAATTATTACGCAGCTCTCGGTGAGCTGAAGTGACACTGGTGCATTGTGGGATTTCCTGAGGGCACAGATTATATTTACATTCTCAAATCAGCACACTATAAAGCGTGCATGCGTGTGCGTGTGTGTGTGGTGACTCACTGTCATCGGGAAGCTCGTTGCGCCGTTCCTCCTGCTCCATCTGCCTGCACCAGCCCTCCATGCGCTCGGCTTCGGCCTGCAGCAGTTTGAGGAACCAGCGTCCGTCACGCTGACACACCGAGCGGCTCCGTGCGCTCTGGAGCGGGTCCTCGGGAACGCCGCTATCCACCCAGGGCTCCGGAGGCGGCAGCACGGACGGGTCGAAGCCCACGGAGGAGTAGTCGTCTGAGGTGCAGGCGTGGTAGTGGTTCCCCGAGCCCTGGATGCTCACCGTGGAGGCTGTGGCGTCCCGAGAGAAGGTGATGTCAACGTCTGGAGACTCGGTGGGAGAGAAATCAGGAATGTCCAGGTCTGCCTGTACCGCCGCCGTCACGCTGTTGGACCGCATGATCCGACGATGACTGAGGAGACAGAGAGCGAAACTTAAACACCACTTAAATACAAACAGCATCAATACTGCAGTGTGGATGGGTCCCAAACCACACCACATATACACTTATTGGTTAAATGAGGGTGTGTCCCAAATCACACACTTTTTCATGATATAAACTGTGGCTATGTTTCAAATCACACAACATACTCACTATATAAACCACAGAACTACCATCATTATACTCAAATCATATGTTGATTATATAGTGCACTATGTAGTGAAGAGGGTGAAGATTGGGACACAGCCATGATGATGAAAGCTGTGATATTCTCAGCTTGTCCTGCCTGCGGCTAGACTAATCAGACTTGTAGTGTAGCAGACGTGAGGCAAGTGTGTGTGTATAATGTATGACATTTCAGCTAAAAGAACACTGTAATACTGCAGCTGAGTCACGAATGTGATTCATCATAGATTCGTACAGGTAAAGGGGTCAAACACACACACACACCTTCTCTCATCTTCAACTTGGATTCCTACTGACTGAAACTTCGACTGGTCCTCTGCGTCCTGATCTTCAGGGCCGTCCACCTGCACACGCACAAAGTTGTTCTGATAAACTTTTTCTGACTGACAAGCTGAGTTACTGAGTGGTTTTCAGCATGTACTTTGCTTCCCCCTAGTGGACCGTGCTGGTACTGCATCGGTGCCAATATTTTTGTTTATCATTAACTAAATGTAAAATATCAGGATTTTTTTTCTAGTTATTTTATCCAACACACAAAAATGATTATGTAGGTCGGTCTGTCTCTTTCCTTCCTTCCTTCCAGTTCTACTTCTCCTCTCTCACTCCATCTGTCTTTGACTGAACATCTTTCACTCATTTTCTATTTCTTTTCTTTCCCCTGCCACTCGCTCCTTCTCTCCCACCTTCTTTCCATTGTTGTAGCTTTCTTCCCTTTTCCTCTGCTTATTTCCCACTATGTCTTCTTTTTCCACTATCTTCTTTCTCTCTCTCTCTTTCCCTCCATGTGTCACTTATTCCATCTTCACGCTTTCCTGCTTTCTCACTTGTTCCATCTATGTTCTATCCCTCTTTCCCTCTCTTATTCTCTTCCTCCTCTGTTCTGTCATCTCTTCCCCCTTTCCTTTTCTCTCTTCTTTCCCTCTATGTCTCTTACTCATCCTGTTTGTCTTTCTGTCTCTCTCACTTACTCTGTCTGTCTCTCACCTGTATGCCGATGGAGAGACACCGGCCCTTGCGGAGAGCTTCCCTATGTGCGTCCTCCAGTGTGGGGACCTGTATGGGACCGGGGATGGGGAGAGGGACAG
>JAODLJ010000016.1:1475615-1486240 GCA_027576115.1 Cathorops melanopus
ATGATGTTTTAGGTCATATTTATGCAGAAATATAGAAAATTCTAAAGGGTTCACAAACTTTCAAGCACCACTGTATTCCTCTTGATTGAGCTGAGATTTAGTGACAATCGTGGTGCGAATTATGACAACACCATTGGATTTGAAGTAGCAGAAAGAACTATTAACTTCTGCTCTCCATTTTTGGATGACTGACTGATTACTTTGATCAGCACCTCATTACACTTCGCCATACTGTATCTGTCAGGAGACCCACAGTGATCTAAGGTTCCTTCATGATTCCCAGCACTTTCCCAGTGACTCTGGGATCTACCTTATTTCACTCTCCTCCAAAACCCCCACCCCACTTGGTGAGCAATCACCATAAGCAATCATGGAAAAAAAAAAAGAGGATTTATTTAGCTATTTTTGTACAAACTGGTTGGATATATTTAGCTGAGGAGGATAAAACTGAGAGGCGGAGTACAGCAGGAGGTCTCCGTGCCCTCTCCCCTGCAGAGCAGTGATGCTCCTCGTGGCATCTCCGCTCCTCATTATTGCGCTCTGTCAGTCACACAGCAGCATCCGTTTCATTCAGAATGCTGCTTTGTCAAATGCAATCTGGGTAATTGCAGGTGGCGAGCTGGGTCTTATTCAGCTGCGCTAATTATGGTGACGTCGAAGATGAAGAGGCGACGCTGCCTCAGGAAGAGAGCGCTACAGGAGGGAGAGTGGAGAACGGACAGTGCGATCGACAGAGAGAGAGAGAGAGAGAGAGAGAGAGAGAGAGAACAACCTAACCTGTTATTAAAGAGGTTATTATTGGGCATTGTGACAACGTAATGGCAGAGGGTTACAGCGGCTGGTGCACAAAGCCTCTGATCATACACACACACACAGAATGGGGGCTCATTTAAAGGAAGCCATTGTACAGAGTGCTAGAATCACGCAGCGATCCCCAGGGGTCGCGTTTGTAAGAATGAGTCGGTACTCAGCGCTGTATCAGCGTAAAGTGAATTAGCAAAAACTACCATTTGATCGGGATGCTTGTAGTGCTAAGAAACTCCATATTACCACATGGTACCTCACGTCTTTGTGCCATCACAAACAACAAAATATCCATCGTCATCTGTTCTCTACAAATTACAAAACTTGTAACGTAGCAGCGTACACACGCTCAGCAGTTCAGCCACACAAAAATCCCAGAACAGAACAGAACACAGCTTGGTCACATGGTGAAAGTCATTATTTTAGTGATAAAGCATGAATTCAAAAGCAGTTAGGGCATTAGGATGGTTTTATTCAACCGTTTTACCCCGTGACATTTTATCATGGGGGAAACCATGGCCTAATGGTTAAAGAAGCAGCTTTGGCACCAAAAGGTTGCTGGTTTGATTCCCTGGACCAGCAGGACTGGCTGAGGAGCCCCTCAGCAAGACACCTAACCCCCAACTGCTCCGGTAAGAGTGATGGCATACCTTGTGTCTGATTACCCGAAGAAAAACCAATTATGTGATTATCAGTTTGGGTGATGCCCAGCCGAAACTAAACTAAAAATGTTTCATCATTGAAGCGTTTGTTTGTTTATTGATTTATTTTAATTTTGTGCTTTGTTTACAATTTGCCCATTATAAAAATGGTACTTTCTGCCATCTGGCGAGGTGCCGCAATCCAGATGGAGTCAAACTCTCGTGGTAACCAGAGGACCCCCCCCCGTAAAAGGTGAGAGGCTGAGGACTATAGAAACAGAGATTGGTTAAAAAATAAAAAGAGATCGGTGCCGCACAATGTGCCTTAATGACATGGGAAGGACTTTGATTAACTTGGGCCCACATTTTTACATGCGAAAGTCATGCGTTTCGTCTTTTTTTTAACAATAAAGATAACTGTGGTGAAGAAAGGCACTGAAAAGTCTGGCTTCATTAGAGCTTCAGGTAACCAAACTGTATTTTGTTTATGTACCGAATTTAATTCCTGTGTGAACAAGATAAATATTACAGCTAAATAGCCCATTACTCTGTCATGCACCAACAGATTAGCACCTAATTAATGAATGGGAGTGTAGATTCCTAAAAATAACTACAGTAAAACACTCACACATGGGTGTATTATAATTATACTAAAGTCAGAATTATAGGATAAAGGTTTCACTGTACAAATCGAAGCGCCTACTCGAGGTACAAAAGGAGGCTATAGGTTATAAAGCACAGTAATTGAGGAAAAATAGAGGAGGTAAAAAGAAAATCGAAGGAAAAGTGGGAAAATAAAATAAGACTTGGGGCAGCGAGTCGTCCTCAGAAGTGGCAGCTTATATTTATTATAGAAAGGGGAGTTAGAGAGAGTGTTGAAGTTTTATTACAGCAGTAGAGCTGCTTGAGGTATGAACACCACACACACACACACACGCGGTCCCACTGCCCCTTCCAATTAGTATAATGTACACTACCATGGCCACACTCCTACATCAGTGTGACACCACACCGTTTAATAGAGTGGATCTCATTAGGAAGCAAACACACCATCATCTGCTCTCACCGCGATGGTTCCTTCCACTGGCTTTGTTTCAGACACTGTGGATTACACGAGCCCTTGTTTTTAAGTGCCTATAAAAGCACAATCACCACTTCCCAAATCTCCATGATGCCGTTCTGCCTGAAGGCCTCCGAGACGTGCAGAACGAGAAACGTCTCGTGGTTCACGTTACCACCCTGCAGCGACCCCGAGTGTGAGCCGAGAAAAATAAAAGATTCTCTTTTAAATTTCTTTCTAATGAAAAAACGCACCTGGTAAAGCACATCCCCATGATAGGAGCAGTGTCATTACTGCCATTTTCACAGCATGAGACCCCTCGTCTACTCAGCTTTTGTGAAGCGTGAACTCAACAGCAGAGTTTTGTAAAATATAAATAAAAAATAATTTCTCTGGCTTGTTCAACATTCTTTTTCTGTCTCTCTGTCAGCCTAAATAAAGGAGGCATCTTTTAATCTGTCAGTTTCAATAAAGGAGGTGTGGCCTTTTAACCTGTCAGTCTCAATAAAGGAGGTGTGGCCTTTTTAATCTGTCAATTTCAATAAAGAAGGTGTGGCCTTTTTAATCTGTCAGTTTCAATAAAGAAGGTGTGGCCTTTTATCCTGTTAGCCTCAATAAAGGAGGTGTGGCCTTTTTACCTGTCAGTCTCAATAAAAGGAGGTGTGGCCTCTGTACCTGTCAGCCTCAATAAAGAAGGTGTGGCATTTTAACCTGTCAGTCTCAATAAAGGAGGTGTGGCCTTTTTAATCTGTCAGTTTCAATAAAGGAGGTGTGGCCTTTTATCCTGTTAGCCTCAATAAAGGAGGCGTGGCCTTTTTACCTGTCAGTCTCAATAAAAGGAGGTGTGGCCTCTGTACCTGTTAGCCTCAATAAAGGAGGTGTGGCCTTTTAACCTGTCAGTCTCAATAAAGGAGGCGTGTCCTTTTTACCTGTCGGTCTCAATAAAGGAGGCGTGGCCTTTTTAATCTGTCAGTTTCAATAAAGGAGGTGTGGCCTTTTATCCTGTTAGCCTCAATAAGGAGGTGTGTCCTTTTTACCTGTCGGTCTCAATAAAGGAGGTGTGGCCTCTGTACTGGTCAGTCTCAGTGAAAGGGTCATAACAAAGACTGTTTATTCAAACATCATGGTGTCAGGATTAACGACAGCAAATGATGCAATTCCATAAATTCATTTTGTGACCTGAAACCATCATTATTACAGTCAAATACAAAGGCCACCTTCTCAAATTCCTGTGTAAACACATCCATGTGTTTGTTCCATAAACATTAATGAACCGGTCTTTCAGTGGGAGTAATTAATTTCAGGGTGACGGGAGGCAAACAGCAGCAGAGGAGGGACTGATGGAGAAAGGTGTCGCGAAACAGCAGAAATGTTCACACTCAGCTCTCAGGTGGAGCCACGCTCCTGACGAGGTCCCGAACCGCATCATTATTCATGTTATTTGATTTTAAATATCATTTTTTCACAGGTGGTGATGACACTGTTAACAGGACGACCTTTCACCCTGATCACTAATCTCAACGTACAGACGGACCTCAGAGCCGTGGTAAAAGCCCGTCTTTCTTTTCCACCAGAATAAATTCGCAGGTCATCTGAAGAGAGCAGAACTGCCAGCTTTTAAACACAAAACAACAGAAGGAAGGGTAGAACTTACCAAACGATGCTCTCTCATACGTAGTAGTTCTTCGCTTCCTCTCTCTTTCCTTCTCTCCCATCCTCGTCTTTCGTTACTTGACATTCCTTCTTTCATCTCCCTTTTTCCTTCCTTCCCCTTTTCCCATTCCATTTTTTCCTCTCACTTTCCTTCCTTCATATCCATTAACCCTTTCTTTCACTTTCCTTCATTTCTTTTCCCCCCTTTCCTTCATAGTATTCCCTTTTCCAGCTTCTTACTTTATTAATTCTTCTCCCCTTCACTGCTTCATCTTTCTTTTCTTCCTTCCTTCATCTCCCGTTCCATCCTTTGTCTCCTTCCTTTTTTTTCCTTTTCTTCCTTCCCCTTTGCTACCAAATTTTCCTTTCCATTTCTTTTCTTCATTTCAATTTCCTTCCCTTGTTTCCTTCCTCTTTTTCTCCTTTCCCACTCCTACCTTCCTTTCTTCTTCCTTCCTTTTCTCCTTTCCTTCTTCCTTCCTTCCTTCATTTTCCATTTCTTTCCTTCCCCTTTGCCACCTCCTTTTCCCTTTCCTTCCCATTTCTTTTCTTCATCTCTCTTTCCTTCTCTTTTCCTTTCCCACTCTTTTTCCTTCCTGCCTTCATCACACACTCGACAGGGCATGAAGCTAACAGACAATGTGTGCAGCAGACACATTGATCACCACAAGGCACCTGATTAATAATTTATGCAGCCCGTCATCTGATCCTCACCATAACTCAATAATCACTTGACATTTATTTAGTGCAAATGGGATTATGCTTTTGCAAAACCACATTACTCATGTCTGGTTGAAAAATGTTCAAAATGTCAAATCAGCTAGTACTTTAATGAGCAAAGGTGCCTGCTAATGATTAGCCTGAGAGTAAGGCAGTGAGAAGAGCCTGTTTGTGCGGCTCGGCGCACTCCCACTCACTCCATGCTCTTTCAGAAATAAGGATGAAGAGAGGCTTTGAAGTCAGCTGACTGCGTAATTAGCCGGCGTTCCTACAGCAGCAGTGGCTCTGGTGCATGAACTAAATCGATGCATCGGCCCGTATTGTGCATTTCGGTGACTCAGAAGCCTTTGTTGCAGTCTTCCTGTGAGCCAGAAATAAAATGTAACACGGATAGATGCCGTCTCTTCCCACGCACAAGGAGAACCGGGACGGAAAATGAAGAACTGAGAGAGAGAGGACAGGAAGAGCGAAGAGAAGTGGCTTCATATGCCATTAGATCACTGCATGTCTGCTGTCTAAGAGTCACCACA
This sequence comes from Cathorops melanopus, assembly GCA_027576115.1. Classification (NCBI taxonomy): domain Eukaryota; kingdom Metazoa; phylum Chordata; class Actinopteri; order Siluriformes; family Ariidae; genus Cathorops; species Cathorops melanopus. The sequence goes on from JAODLJ010000016.1 coordinate 1,481,024, forward strand.
TTGTGCAGATGTGTAGTGAAACAGTGAAGCGTTCATGTGTTTTCAGTCTGTTTAAAGAAGCAGCGTGTAATGTTTCACGCCCTCTGCTGCCTGTTAAGTCATATTGCAATGGCAATAAAAACACATTCACCTCATTCATGAGCTATTATTTATTAGTGCACAGTATCTGAATTAAAATGGCATTTGACTCGTGACTTGTCTTTTAAAGAGAAGACGCAAAGATGCCGAGGCGGAGCTTATTTCAGGGTCAGAAAAAATATAAACAGTGCTGTAAAATGAAGAGACTAGCCATTGTTTGGCAAAACTGTGAGGTATTCCTTACTCAGGTATTTCAGCCATCATTAGATGCCTTCTGAAGAGCAATCTCAGGAGAACCGAATCAGTTGGGGGATTGTACTAATTAGTGGCCACCAGCATCCATGTACAATTAGCCATGTTAGCATTTTTATTCCTGCAGAATTGAGACAGCCCTGATGTGATGCAACTGAAAGCGCAGAGTCGAAGATCTGCTTTTTATCTGTATTACTTTTGCTGAGAGAGCATTGTGAACAGTGTGAGCAACACACACACACCTTTTATATTATGATAATCAAAACAGCTGAAACCAACACACTAGGTCTTTGTGAAAGTATGCATTAACGTGTGTGTGTGTGTGTGTGTGTGTGTACACAAATAAGTTCCACTCCAGAAATATCTCGGCGGACGTAGGGTGAACATCACCATGGAAACAGATGGCTTTCGTACAAATCACAGAAGCCCTGCACCAAAATGTTCATGTGCCTTTAAAAGCACGCGCACACACACACACCACAATACACTACTATTCCTGACATTCTGTGATTCCTTGGAGGTTTTATGTTAGATATATATATATATATATATTTTTTTTTTTGCAAATTGCTATGGTATAAAAGCAATAAAACACTTCTAGGACATGCTGTTACAGGAACAGTGACTGACTTCCGGGTGATAAGAGTACCTCTGCTTCATTATTTTTTCAATAACAGTATGAAAGAGCGTTTTATTCCTTAATTCAGTCGTATGTAATAAATCTTTTTGCTCATATCTACACCATGTAAACTTGGGAGATCGCTAGTTAGCAGACTAGCATTACCATCATCACCAAAGCTATGCTAAAAACCACACTGAAAATACATGTAGCTGAAATTAAACTGTCCATTTTCAACCTTTTAGCTTAATTCCATGTGAATTCAGCAAATTTATCTGTCCAGAATAGCCTACATTAATGTAGAATTAAACAAACAAACAAACAAAAGAAACCCCCCGCCACCACCACACACACAGTTGCTACGAACTAGCATTAGCATAAAAACTCTCTCTGAGAAAATAAATATGTGGTGCGTTTGATATCTGTTGATGTTACAGACATTTCTGTTGTTATCCTGAGAAAAGCAAGCTTCTATACACCTTGTGCACATATTAAAGACTATAAAGTTAGTGTTAGCTCGCTAGCATAGTTTCTAGGCAACTGATGTGCAAAATTAGAAGAATTTGTGTTATTTATCAGCGGATATCTAGCAGTTTCTGATCTTGAGATGTCTTCTTTGGACCAGTTTTAAGTCTTATCTTTCTAACATCTGAAATTTCTATTGGATTTCTAACATCTGGAATTTCTATTGGACCAGTTTTAAGTCTTATCTTTCAATTTATTATCTTAAAACAAGTTTTAAAACAGTCAACATTTTCATTCCTCACTCCTGTCACTTTATTACAGTAGCTATTAGCCGAATAGATGGCTAATAAGCAAGAAGATTGAGGGAGCAAATTACTCCTATGGAGAGGCTTTTTTTTTTTTTAAACATTTTAATCCAGAGACCTAGCCTGCTTTCTCTCTCTCTCTCTCTCTGAAAAAACAGTGCTGAGTAAGTGACTAGTGAAGCGAACCCTCTGGAAAAGAAGGACAGCTTATAAATATTTAATGCTAACACAAATGCTAGCCTTGCTAATATCCTCATTCAGCACTTGGACATTTAGGAAAACTGGAAAGAAACCAAGAAATCTCCTGACAGATGAATCAATAAGATTCAGTAAACTTCTCAGCACAGATTGACAGAATGCAGGTTTTTTTTCCTTCTTTCACAGATGCACAAGTGTGTTTTATTCAAACGCAGCATTTCATTGTATTTTTCTTTATATTCACACAATACGGTGCTTAACAGACAAGGTTCATTCATGATCAGTATTCAATGATTCAGTCTTTTTAAACAAATCAATCAGGTGAACGAATCAGTAAAGTCATTCCTTTTGTTGAAACTTAGAAGCGAACACTACATTTCCCCACATCCACCTACTGTATAGAACAGTAACTTTACACTGATTTACTTTACATGTTGATCTGTCTGTGTTTTAAACATCAGAGAGTCGCATTTGCAGTTGCATGTATGCCTAATCAGATCTGTGATCCTTGACTCAGTGAATCATTTCGTTCATGGCTGAGCTTTGCTCCCATCTCAGTGTTTGAGTCAGGGAATCTTTCTGTGAAGACCTAGATTCATTCCTCCATCACTGTTTGAGAAAGTGAATCATTCGTTCATGGAGGAGATTCATTAATCTATCACTGTTTGAGTCAGTGAATCTGTCATGGCCAAAATTTCTTCTCTCTCTGTATCTGAATGAGTGAATCTTTTCTTTCAAGACCTAAATTCACACTTGTATTACTGTTTGAGTCAGTGAATCATTTGTTCATGGCAAAGATTCACTCGTTTCTCATCGGATCATAACCGAGATTCACTTTTCTTTTAGTGTTCGAGTCTGAATCTTTCTGTCAAGACCTAGATTCATTTGTCTGTCATTATTTGAGTGGGTGAATCACTCAATCATTCATTCATGGTTGAGAGTCGCTCCTTTCTCGGTGTCTGAGTCAGTGAATCTTTTCATCATGACCAACATTCACTCCTTTCTAACTCATAACTGAGATCCACCTTTCCTTCAGCGCTTGAGTCTGCGAATCTTTCAGTCAAAACCTAGATTCATTTCCTTGAGTCAATGAATCACTTCTGTCATTACTGAGATTTATTCAGTTGTTCAGTGAATCAGATGAGTTAAATGATTCCTGGTCAGCTATTGTACAATTTGATCAGACTGTGCATGTGGGTTAACTGTGCAACAGAAGGAATCTATGAGCGAATCTGAATGAATCATTTAACTGAAGGACAACAAAGATTCAATAATTAACTACGGTACTTTTAATGATATCATAGTGAATCACTGGGTACATTAAAGGTAGATCGACTCGATTGTTGAGAACATAAAACCTGCAGATTCCTAAAACACCCGGAAGATCACACGCTGCTTCTTGGATTGATGTTCACACTGTCTGCTATTTCTGCTTTCAATCGGGTCCTGATGAGGGTTACAAACGTGAGGTGAGGGACTGTGGAGAACTTCACACAGGCTCTGATCAATCAGTTACAGAACAAACAAACATCACAGGGAACCACGAACCCACCGCAGAAACAAAAGCAACCCAATTATACTAATTGGCACATCATTAGTTCACAGTTAAGGGTACAGTATGTGGAGATTGACAACATTTCTGTTATTTAACCTCAGCTCTGTGTGTGAGAGATTAAAAATAAATAAATAACTAAATAAATAAAATTCATGTTTCCATAGAGATTTGTTGGTAAACTCGTGAAGACTGGCATGACTGTAATAAGGGGTGGAGTTAAAATGAACATGTTAAGCATATAATTGTGTATAGCCGTGGTGCTAGATAATTTTCACCCAAAAATCTGGTACTTTTTCAAAATCTCAAAACGAGTCCAAAATCCTGACTTATTTTTTTGACAACTCTTCGCCCCCAAATAAAGCTACTTTTAGCTACTGCACTGATATTAGCATGCTAGTCAACTTTAGTTTGGAGGTTGTTCAAATCACTTTAATGAAAATGAGCAGAATGAAAGAATAATAAAACCAATAAACTTTTAAGACATGTATTTTTTGTTCACTTAAACACTGGTTGCAAAAGTATCGGCACTTCCGGTGAATATTTGGTCAAGCTTCTGCTGGAGATAAAGATAGCACTGAGCATCTTACTAAAACATCCAGCGAGGCTCAGAGACCATTTTGTCTCCTGATTTTCTTTATTTCTGAAGCCAAATATGATTTAAAAAGATCTTATGAGAATTTATTTTTGGTTAAAGTACTTTCACCTGTTGGTTGAATGAAAAAATAAATTTAATTATTTAAATAAATTATATCTAATGGGTTTTCTGCAGTCAATCCAGGGTGCCAATACTTTTGAAAAACACTGTAAATGAAATTTTGTGTCACAGCTCACATGATGTCAAAAATTGCATGTGGACAGTCAAACTAATAGAGCATTACAAATTAAATGGTGTGTGTGTGTGTGTGTGTGTGTGTGTGTGCAACAGAGAAAAAGCTGCACATTTTGCCACCCACTCAATTCTATGAGTCAACTCATCCTGCACCAGGCGTGGGAGAGAGAAAGAGAGAGAGAGAGACAGAAAGAGAGAGACAGGAAGAGAGAGAGAGAGAATGAATATTTTTAATTCAAAGGCCACTGTTTCTCCTCTTTTTCCCTCGTTGTGTGATGGAGTGAGAGTGTGATAAAGTGATGTAATGACAGAGTGATGGAATGATAGTGTGAAGTAATGATGGAGTGATGGTGATGCAATAGTGTGAGAATGTGATGGAGTGATACTGTGATGAAGATATAAAAGCTGATCATTTCACTCCTCACAGGAACGACAGAAAGCTTCACAAAGAACGAGTGCAAACTCTGATCCCTAAAATAAGAGGCTCATTCTGCTTTCATGTGAAAACGCTTCATTACTCAACATCTTTTTTTCCTTTCTTCTTAATTAAAGATACAAACGTCTGAAATCTAAAATTCAGAACATGATAAACCAGAAGATATGAAACAAACCTCCAGGACCAAACATGTTCCAGAATCAGAGTGAGTTCTGCTCAGTGCTGGATCACAGACTGTGTGCATTCGAATAAACTTCACGCTTTCATTTGGCTTTCAAAACACACAATGCATGCAAAACAGCCGACGCCCAAAAACCCACAGACACAAAAACTACAACCTCCTCACAGCAGCAGGGCAGAAGCAGCACAGACCCGAGGGACCGATAATCTCTAGCTGCTTTATCCTGTTCTACAGGGTCGCAGGCGAGCTGGAGCCTATCCCAGCTGACTACGGGTGAAAGGCGGGGTACACCCTGGACA
>JAODLJ010000016.1:2516785-2526971 GCA_027576115.1 Cathorops melanopus
GATGATGTTTTAGGTCATATTTATGCAGAAATATAGAAAATTCTAAAGGGTTCACAAACTTTCAAGCACCACTGTAACTTCAAGAGAACGAATAAAATAGAGGCTGGGGTAAATTGCGCTGCCGTAATGTAATGTTTCACAGCATTAAATTTAACTGTTAAAGGATAAAAAATACAGCATGTTTTTTAATTAATAAAAAATGTATTCGTCAGTAAATTGCAGTGATATAAGAGGAATAAAACACTTCAGAACATGCTGTTATAGGAAAATTGTCTTTGTTGGTCGCCCTGTAATAAACAGTAACTGTGTCATCACAGTGTGTTATTCCTTACGTAGTAATTGTTGGCCTTTGATTTGAGACATTTCATGTAAAAGGAAGTCAAGTCCATCGCGTACCTGTAGTCTGCAGTGCATCCTGGGAGGCGCCTAGACCCTGTCATTTTTAAGATTGAAGAAGGTGGCTTGTGGAATTGACTTTCCTCTCAGTGGATGGTGTAATTTGTAGTAAAAAGCTCTTGAGTGTGTGTGTGTGTCTGTGTGTGTGTGTGTGTGTGTGTGTATGAGCTGATGCAATCTACCTCGGCAGCTGCAGGTTAAAACAGAGCACTCATTTCACCTGGACATCATCCATTCACTCGAGCCACGAAGAGAGAGAGAGAGAGAGAGGACAAGACAATCAGAATTGTTTAATGTTGTACAGGGTTGTGAGATCATGTGGCATTACAGAATGACACAAGACTATCATTGATTGATGATAGATAGTTGAAAAGAAGGGGGCGTGGCTAGGCCATATCACGTACATGTTACATCATTACAACGAAAAAAAAATAGAGGAAGCTGGTTACTCATCATCTGTACCTGCAAGTCATTAGCACTGACATTTAGTCAAGGTTTTTTTTTTAATGAATTGCTTCTTAAGAATGCCAAGAATATGCGCAAAATTTTAAATAAACACAAGTTGTTCGCTGTAATGAACCTTATCATAAAATTGAAATTAAACTATATAAACTACACGTGCATGTAGTTTGTGCTGAACAGCAGCAGAGATATTTATTGAATTCTTCTTTACTGACGTTCACAGCTTTATCTGTTCGACGAGAACGGACAAGAGATGCTAAGACACGGCAGAGATTCTTTCCGCCCCGCTACGAAGTCAGATAACGCCGCAATGGTTCACACGGCGAAAAGTAAACGTGTACAGTATTACAAGATACAACGCATCATTTTTGTCGACTGGAAAGCTGTAGACTCGTTTTTTAGACTGACAGACAAGTGATCGTGAGAAAATAATATGCGTATCTACTGTAAGACTCACAGTCAGACTGTGAGACGTCTGATGTTTGTCTGGCGTCTACGACATATCAGTGAAAGTCGAGGAAACGGACGTCTTATGGAGACTTCGCTGAGTGTTTTATAGACATCACCCAACCCTGTGATTGGTCATTGAGATGGATGGATGGATAGTATCGTCAGCTGTCCCAGGCCTACGATGCTCTTATTAACTCACAGCTGATGTTTGATATTTCACTGTGCATAATAAATCCTCTCAAGCATCTTGTAATCCTCAGCAGAGCGACACGCCACCTTTGGGAGTCACTGATAGCACCCAATGCGCTGTGAAGTTTGACTTGTCAGATTGGCCTTTGTGGGTTTTTCCCCCCACACGTTCTTTTCCTATTTCCCGATTTCGTTTCTCGCATTCAGCGTGAACCGATAATAGCCTGCCGCCATTAACGCAGGTCATCCCACTGTTGTCTTTTGAAATTTCAATTGATTATTCTCAAGTCTGTCCAAAGTGAGAGTGGATCATTAGCGTGTGCTACAAATTACTGACTGGCAAAGCTTGCCAAGTGTTTCACAGCTCTGACACATTGCTCTTTGCGTGTGTGTGTGTGTGTGTGTGTGTGTGTGAAGGCTGAAATAAGCTAAATAAAACTATAGCCACACAGTAAAGAGCAGCCGATCCCCGTGCGCTCCTTTCCTCATGCGGAACCCGAGCACGGCCCCGTGTGAGAAGAGCGAGCCCATTTCTGTTGTACTCAAGCAGCGAGACAAGCATGCGCTAATAACCTGACAACTCCGGGACTGCAGAGTTCAGCTCTCCAAGACTACGGAAGAGAAAAGAAGACGAGATGAAATCTGTCTAATCAGGATCCTTTAACCTTTATTCTCCACTCACCTCGAACGACCTCCACAACATTTTCATTCCATCACTGTCCCAGACACTGCCACGGGCTTTCGCGTTTTCATTTATTTGTCGCAGTACAGCTTTCGGGTTTTCAGCTCTGTTTCTCTGCTTAATGTCAATAAATGCCATTATCGATTAATTTTTTTTATATGTTTTTTTTTTCCCCTGTCGTGCAGCGTAGGAGCAGAATCGAAATGTCAGGCGATGTTGTGATTGCAATCAAGACGACATAAAGCAACCTTTTAAAAATGAAAGAAGTTATCTTGATTGTAAGAAAAGAAAGTCTTAAAAGCTGTACAGAGTATTAAAAAAGATCCAGGTTTAGGGCTGGACAAAAAAGTATTACTTTTTTTTTTTTTTTTTGCCTCAGTGCAGTTCGATTCAAGATGTGTATTCCGCACCAGCCAATCAGCGTTGAGCACTGCGTAATATATGAGCTCACGCACACAATCGACAGAAGGAAAAGAGAAGAAACCAAACACGTGAGTGAATTTTAAATAAAATGGCAGAAATGAACAAACAAAAGGGTGGAAATGGAACAAATTTGTTGTCGATTAAATTTTAATTATGTACTAAATATTATGTTCAAAATTATGAAAAAACACTCATGTTGGTTGTAGCTTCGCTCTTGTGTACGTGTAGCAACTGCTACTGTTATCGCTTGTGGGTGTGGCCTGTCCAGCATTCGTTTTTTTTTTTTTCTCATGAAAAATCTTGCTCGCCAAAATGTACAATTTCTAAAATCACTTTTGTTTAAAATGTATACATTCAATTTATATGTTACACACTCAGCTTCATGCTAGCTTCATTTTCATGCTAGATTAGCAAAGTTCGCTAACTGTACGAGCCGCATACACTCACCAGAGGCACCAGCGATCACTTCTGCATCATTCCAAGCTTTATTTTTCTTCATAATGTCTCGATACGCGTTTACTGAGAGCCTGAGGATAAGATGAAACCACGGTTATAAGTTTTTCTTCCACTTTTTTTGTGAGAACTAACTGCAGGTAGGAACTAAGTGACGAACTGAAAAGAATTTGGACACCGTTAGATTCATCTGATGAATCATTTGAGCCGAGCGTTTGGATTTGTCACCTTATAGCATCAAAAAGCTTTTGCATAGACGTGAGAACATCTCAAATATCGCTTGTTATTACATATGTAACAATTCAATTCAGTTCGCGATTCAATTTTACCATGATATTTTTGAAAAAAAAAATTAAATGAAGAAAATTTTATTACAAAAAATATGCAACATTTATTTTCCTATTCTGTACCAACTTAAATATTCCTTTTGTTAAATTAAAAAAAAAACTTTTGTTTAATTTTCTTAGTAACCAGCAATAATTATTGACCCGCATTTGTAAAGGTTGGCGTAAAATATAACCGCCTGTTAACCGAAATATTCCTTTTATCAAAAATGAAAAAGTTAATAATAAATAGTCCTTTTCTTAATCAACTTTTCTGAACCTTTGTTCTGCCTCCATTTGCTTCTCTTTTCTTTATTTTTCAGCAGTCTTTAAAAAGAGAGCTCTGATTTCTTGTTAAAGCTATTTGTACACAATCACACAACAGCTCTTTCACATTTTACATCGGTTTTTATGTTTTTGCAGCTTTAGGTCTGTGTTACTTCTGTCTACAGTGAAGTCACGTGTATTTCTGCATCTAATTTCCAATAATAATCACGATTCTTTTTTTTTTTTTTTTTTATCGATTCCAATTGTCATAAATTTGCATCTTGATTTATCGTCACATGATGTATCATCGCTTGTTATTGTGAAGGATACATGTCGTGGTCATCCGGAGAAGACGTACAGGAGTTATTCATTACGCAGCATGGATTAAAGTGAGGCGATATGACAAAAATATATCATGATATTTCAAGACGATACGTATGACAAAATATAATAAACTAATTATAATATAATAGCATTGTGTTTAAAAATATTTATAAAGTATTCAGGGATCAAAAAGCTCCCTGTTATTCAGAAAAAAGTTATAAAAAGCATTATACAGTCTAAAAAACATGTATTGTGACACAGTTTATCACAATATCGATATTACATCACCCAGCCCTAACGCGGATCCTTTTCCACTTCGGCCCCTGCGTGTAAATCGTCTCCATAAAGTGAACCACACTCTCAGATTCAATAGTTATGGAGCTGCTGGTGTGTGAAGCGCCATTCGACACGTAAAGCACCCGAGTTGTGAGTGTATAGATGAGTTAATGGCGCTGTCAGGCTGTTAAGGGCCTCGTGGGAAAGACGTGCGATAAATATCGACGACAAGCTGTGAAAAAGTTCTCCCCGACTTGGACTACAGGCAACAGCTCTATTAGCAGGGCGCACTCCTGATTTGCGTATTTGTCAGTGAAGTGGAAGTGACAAGCAAGCTCACACACACACACACACACGCATACACAGAGTCTCATTTGCATCCCAATAGAGGACGGCATTCCAGTAGTCCGGCACAATGCTGTGGGGAAGCCGCTGACCCGAGAGCTCCCATTGAGTTCTTCACACAGCTTCGATTCTCACGCCGACTTCTCCTCCCCTCACCCAGGGAACCGCAAACAAACAGAAACACAACACAGCCGTAAACACCGCACACACACACAGGTTAACAGGTTCGTATTTGAACAGATAGACAATGGAGAGATGCAGCCGCTCGCTCGCTGAGGTTCCTTCACTAGCAAGCGTTCTGTCCAATTGCTTTGTAAACATGTTAAAAACCCGGTGTGTTTTTGGACCACCACTGATGTCGAGCAGAAGCAACAAAGTCATTGACTCACACACCACATTATGGCCTCTCACGTTACGTAATTAAGAGGTCCCATCTGGTCCGGGCAGTGCTCCCTGACACTAATTGTCTTGGTGCACATGATCATCCCATTGGGATAAAAAAAAAAAAACCCTCGAACATTTAAATCCATTATCTGTTCCTGTGGAGAATAAAGTGCACATGTTGCAGTGTAGAGGAGATTAGGATGATCTACAGGGGGGCTAGGAAGTAGGATTACGCCTCAGATGAAGTTTTAGCCCCTTCACAGTAAGCACCATCACATGCTTCAAGCTTCTTAACACCTTTCTGTGTTGCAACAAGAAAATGAGTGTCCATAAGAAAAGAATTTAAGGCTGTTTAAAGTTCAGCTGATACCCACAACGTATTTGTGGAGGAAATGGACATTTTTCAGAGACTACACTCACCATTTTGGACCATAGCTCTGATCGGTCATTAAAAATGATTGTTTGTTCCAAGCGTCTCGCTCTTTCTGCCATGTTCGATTAACCTTTTTTTGATTTATTTAAGAGGCTTGAAATTTCAATGCAAAGGGGGTTTAACGTCCGTGCGACACTCACAGACGTCGTTTCTAAGCACACCGAGGTCTTTCCTCTTCCATTTGAGCTCATGTTGTGTTTATCCGCCGAAAACGTCATCCCATGTCTGTCTCCCTTCCACCGATCTTGTTCTTTTTCAGGGCTGTAATTGGATACAGTCATAGATAAGAATAAATAGCCGAGGAAAATGGACAGCGGGACCGACATGGAAAAAAATTAGGACCGAGATGAGCAAATCAATCATCATTCTCCAGGAGCAGTGATAGCATAGCATCCTAAAACCCAAGAAGTCTAGACAGCCCCTTCAGCCCCCTCGCCACCCGAACACCCCCAAACAGACGACGGACAGGTCGATGAGTATCGATTACTCTCTGCACCCCCGGGGGGAATGACATGGACTGGCTGCTTGGGTTTGCTAGTCCACTGAATGGAAACAGGATCAGCTCTGATGTGTTCGAGTGTGCCACCCACACTCAATTTCCCTTCACCTGATCTCCGTTTTGCCTTCACTCTTCGCCGTGAGAGGGCAACAATCCGAGATGGCATGTGTCTCCTTATATTTCGTGCAGCTCAGTTTTTTCGTTCACCGATCTCCTAATCGAGCGCTGATGAGTCAGGACAATCAAACATTTATTTAGGCACGCAAGACACAACTGCCCTATTTCAGAGCCTGGAGGAGGTTGGATGTTTCTAGCTACCTTGTTCATCATATGGGAGAAGTAGGAGACAGTGTGTGTGTGTTTGGCGGGCTGTGCTGCAGCAGGACTTGTTATCTGTCACTGCCCGTGGCTGACACTCTTCTTCTCTTGCTCCTAATTGCCCCTGCGGGACTCATCAGGAGGGCTGCGACTGTCCGCTGTGTGCCAGAGCTAGCAGCAGCGGCTACACTTAGAGCCCCCGCCTCGTTCACACACACACACACCACGTCCCGCCAGCTCACTGCATCCTCCACAGGTGCCGTTGATTCTTACACCCCCCCATCCCCCTCCGCCTGTCAGTCGTTACCACCACCTCACCAGTCTCTGCTTTTCCCAAGAGACTCGAAGGGGACTGTGTCTTTGAGAAGGCATAAAAACAAGAAAAAAATTAGAGGAAAAAAACCCCAGCAACTGCTGATGGCTCAAGGTCAGATGTAATGCTAAGTAGCCTGAATACAAAAGTGTAAGATTGGTGCGATACGCTACGTTTGCTAATTAGGCTGCGAGGACGCTGTGCATGAACATAAAACACAAACTACAAAAGCAGTGTTGATTAGTGACAAAAAAGCCTGTATAAGTGCTAATCCACTACTAACGTCAAACCCATACAGTGTCTCAAACGTATAAATAAACATCGTGACTTATTTGCATACGTACGAGCCCCAGAGATGACATGAAGGCCAGGTGACACGTCGAGTTTTATGGAGCGTGCGATCGTGTTTATGGACAGCAGGGGAGCTTCTACAGTCCTCTACCCACGTCTCTCTCTCGCTCGCTCTCTCGTGCACGCTCTCTCGCAGCAGGTTGGAATCATAAACGAAGTAGAGCGGACATTTCGCGACTGGCACAAAAGCGCTCCGGATCCAGCCAAGCATCAGGGGATTTAGCAGGTCACAGGGCTGTGCAAAATGGCTCCCTGAGTTTGACTAAAAGGCACTCTGACTCTTGAGTTTGGATCTCTATAACTTACATGAAGTACAATTGTAAGACCGTGTCTCTTTTGTCTTTCTTTTTTATGCCCACACACACCGAGCCGCACACACATCGAGTCTGACAGCAAATCAATACGACCCAGCATCTATTGTTAGCTCGTTCAATTAAAGCCAGTCATAACGGAATGAAAAGCAGAATGAAAAGCCAAAAAGCTCTGTGTGTGTGTGTTCAGATATATGAACGAATCCAGCAAACGACACACTTTCATCTGAGTCACTGGCCCTTTAACCATCGCTACGTCTACCATTGACCTTCCATCGTTTCATACCGACGGATGAACGCATGCAAATGTCAGCACCGCTATTGTAAATCAAAACCTCGGAGACGCATAAATGCACTTCACGGCGAGAACGACTGTGTCGCCTCCTGTCCCCAATCACATTTGCAATCTACTCTATAAAGCATGAAAAGAAAAGAGTGGGGGAAAAAAGTCATGTGCCAGCCTCCTTTTAAGATTGATGTAGAAATGCGAATTATTATGTGCTAGCAGAACGCTTTTATCTCTGACCTCCAAGAGGTCAGTGCAGTGAGACGGTGTTAATTCTTCTCATTCCTGCTGATCGAACTGCCCACACATTGCCACTAAACACTTCTCTGGCCAAATGAGGGTGGTTGGGTTTTTTTTTTTTTTTTTGTTCCACATAAATCAGTTGTAGAATCAGTGTTTTGGTCTTTAAATCGAGGCATTTAGAGTGGACTCCTATTGATTAATTGATAATAGATTTGCTCGAGCCGATTACTTGTTTTGCAGTACTTTCAGAGTCAGAGGCTAATGGTCATCTGTAGAGAGAGGAAGCGAGCTCATGTGAGTTTTATCACTCCTGTACTAAACGATTCCTGTAGAATTCAGCCTCTGGTTTCCGCTTAACGCTCTCTAAACCGCGGGACACCAATTATATAGATATCAGCGCCAGATTCGCTCAGTCGCCCCGCAGCATGGCCGTCATACTTCCTTGAGCGGCGCCTTCTAATTAAGGGACAGTTGTAAGGTTGACATGAGGCTCGGGTCAGTTCTTCTAATGAAAGTCTTAGAAGTTTGCTCCTCCCAATTAAATGGTGGGGGTTTTTTTTGTTTTGTTTTTTTTTTAAAATAGGTGACCCTGCCCCTTTGAGCCAGCACACAGGACTATGAGGGTGGCATCAATCTCCACTCTACAGAGCTTTAACCTGGGCAGATAGGACCAAAGAAGACAACATGAGGACTTTGACGGCGTTTCTGTTATGGGCGTGGGCTGCCCACAGTGCGTATGCTATGACACTTTTAAGAGGAAAGGAAGTATCACGCCAAGAGAGGAACGTGGAGACTCTGAAGCGCTCCAAAAGAGGATGGATGTGGAAGCAGTTCTTTCTGCAGGAGGAGTACACCGGCACTGATAATCAGTACATCGGCAAGGTAGGGAAGCATTTTTACGCCAATTATACACTCAGGATAGCTTTAAAGTTTGTCCTCGAATTCATTTGAATATTAACGAGCCTGTAAAACCACAAGCAGTAATTACACCCTGTTCAAATTCTATCATATAAACTGCTCCTCTGTTCTCTTTTTTCATCACTGATATTTTGGTTGATTTTACAGTCAGACAAACCACTGGATCCACATGTGCAAATCTTTTTAATCCCTCAGATCACAGTTAATGTCTTCTCATTCACTATATACGCTCACGACTAAAGCCGCAGCAATACACATACAGTATATATGAGCAATACAACACCCTTTCAGAGTAAACCTACAAAACCTACAGAAGGTAGAAAATCCCAGAGCCGTGCTAACAAAAATGACCGTTGTAAGAGGTTTTGCAGTTTGCAGGTTCTTGAAGGTTCTCCACAGAACAAGAACCGCAGAAGACAATTGTTCCTCGAGGTTTAAATGGAAACATGAATTGTGATTCCTGAAATATGAAAAGGTGTAACATGTTATGCCATGGACTGATAGTCTGAGTTTGTCCATCTTCAAATCTGCGAGCTGGCTTTGCTAGTTTGTAACAGAGCTCACATCCTAACCTACGCTTTAATATTTCGCCATCCATGACACCGACCAAGATGAACATCCAGTTTTATGACTTGCTTTACTTTCTATTTGAACTCTTTAAAAACAGACCTGGAGATCTGTGCAGGAAGCAGAATCGTTCAGAGGTGCATCTCAGAATCAAATTTGTTTTCTCACTCCTTGAAAAAAAACAAAAAAACATATACATGTAGGTATAGATTTTTTTTTCCAATTTGAAGAACTTGTTGTAGATACAACACGCCGTAAAGCGCGAGGATATCAGTACCAGAGGCAGGTCTTCTGTTTTTATTTTTCCATGTCAATACCGTATTGTCCATTGCATGAAAGCGGGCTCGCTTCTGTACAGGAGACGAGTCATGTGGAAGCAGGATAGGACTCAGACAGTCCAGAGAAAAGTTTCATCATCTTTCTTAATCCTCTATCTCTAAGCTACCATCTTTTAATAACCAGTGCTGGAGAAGATGAAAAGCGTGGGCTAGGTGGTAGTGGTGTTTCTCGAGCACAGCCCTTGCCAGGTCGAAGATGAGGAAAAGGGCGAAAGCTCGAGTCTTTAGTGCTGCCCACCATCACAAGCAGAAGGGCCTTGACAGAGGATCAAAGATTAGAATATATGATAAAAAAAAAAGAAAGAAAAGCCTCAGCGTTCTGACACTTCGAAAGGAGTCATCGCGCAGTGGGCTGTTCGTGTCGGGTTGCTGGGGCGCTGAATTTACACCACCTCCATGTCTGGCATGAGCAGAATGTAAAAAGGATTCTGAGAGGATTTCTGGGTGGGGTTATGGATTTATACACTCATGAACGCCGCTCGATGGTGGCACGGTGGTGTAGTGGTTAGCACGGTCGCCTCACAGCAAGAAGGTTCCGGGTTCGAGCCAAGCGGCCAGCGAGGGCCTTTCTGTGTGGAGCTTGCATGTTCTTGCCGTGTCTGCGTGGGTTTCCTCCGGGTGCTCCGGTTTCCCCC
>JAODLJ010000016.1:2755330-2765445 GCA_027576115.1 Cathorops melanopus
GGGGGGGGGGGTTTTGGGGTTTTTTTTGTGAGAGTGCAAGTTCCTCTTGGTTAGCAGCACTTGATGCACTCTCATATATTTCTGACCCATCCCATTAAACATCCCATTAATGCTGATGCAGCGGTGATCAAATTTCAGAAACCTGTGAGGTCTTCGACTCAAGTGTGTTTTCAAGGCAACAAGTGAAGTTTTGGGAGGGTTTTTCCACCACCCGAGCTTTATCAGCGCTTCTGCATATTCATCCAGAATCAGTCGATATGGAGAGGGCCAGGGTCACGGCCTCAGCAGCTCTGAGAGGAGTAGCTTTTTAACATGCAGCTCGTCTCTGCTTTAACCTTCATTATCTTGCGGAATGAGACGAACGATTCGGCTGAATTCTGATCACAAGACTGGGCCCAAATAAATTGGAGAGAGAGAGAGATTTCAGTTCCTGGAAAAGCAAAAAAAGCATTTATTATTTCAATATTGATTCATATTTATTAGCATGTTTAATTAAAGCTAGCAATAGTTATGTTTTTAGACTGACAATAGCTTCATGCATCTTCATATAATTTTTTTTACGTTCTCTCTAGAACTATGATTCTAGAAAGATTAAGGAAAACATTTGACAAGCATGCATGGGATGGAGATCCAGGAGCTCACTGATAGTATTGGGTTTTTTTTGTTTTTTTGTTACTTTGTCATCGTAGTTGCTTCAGAAAAAGATGATGTTTCCATGAGCAATGAAAGCAGAGACACTGAGGAAATGGCTGCTGCTTTTTTGAAATCACTCCAAACATACTAAATGTTTCATACAGTATATTCATATTTTTATATAAAATCTCAACACATTTGGTGTGAAATTCTTGAAATTGCACCAAAATCTTGAACATTCCTAGAGTTTAGGGAATGTCAACATAAATATCAGTGAGAAGTCAGCTGGGATTGGCTCCAGCTTCCCCCCGACTATGGATGGATTGACTGGCTGACGGATGGATGGATGGACGGACTGATTGATTGACTGCAGGATGGATGGATTGATTACTCGTGGATGGATGGATGGATGGATTACTGATGGATGGATGGATGGATGGACTGATTGACTGATGGATGGATAGATTGATTACTGATGGATGGATGGATGGATGGATGGACTGACTGACGGATGGATGGACTGATTGACTGAAGGATGGATGGATTGATTACTCATGGATTGATGGATGGATTGATTACTGATGGATGGATGGACTGATTGGCAGATGGATGGATTGATGGATGAATGGACTGATGGATGATAGATTGATTACTGATGGATTGATGGATGGATGGACTGATTGACTGATGGATGGATGGATGGATGGGTGGATTACTGATGTATTGATGGATGGATGGACTGATTGGCAGATGAATGGATGGATGGATTGATTACTGATGGATGGATTGATGGATGGATGGACTGATTGACGGATGGATGGGTTACTGATGGATGGACTGACTGAATGATGGATGGATGGATGTACTGATTGAATGACTCATGGGTGGATGGTTTGATTACTGATGGATTGATGGATGGATGGACTGATTAACGGATGGATGGACTGATTGATGGATGGATGGATGGATTGATTGATGGACTGATTGAATGACTGATGGATGGATGGATTGATAGAAGGATAGATGGATGGATGGATTAATGGATGAACTGATTGATTGATTGATGGACTGATTGAATGGCTAACGGATGGATGGATGGATTGAAAAGTTTTCACTCCTCTTGAACTTTTTCCACACTTTGTAGTCTTGCAACCTGGAACTGAATTCATTAGTCTTCATTATATATCACAAATCTACACACACTGTCCCATAATATTGCCATGGAGAAAAAAAATCAATATTGTTTGCAAAATTATTTACAAAAAAAACCATAAAAGTAGTAACTGTAGAAGTATTCTTCCCCGCCACCGCCACCAATTAGTTGAGTGGAGTCAACCTGTGTGTGATTAAAGTGTCACGTGATTTAAAAACTCAGTGTATTGAAGAGAACAATCCTAAACACCATCAGCATCACGAAGATAAAGGAGCCATCAAAACAAGTCTGGGACAAAGTTCTGGGAAACTGGCATTATTCTCAATTTCCCATTAATGTGATGTAGAATGTGACGTCGCTGAAAAATGAGTAAGAAAAGAAGCTTGGGTTTATTTTTTAGGATCTAATATAATAATGAAACCTCACTGTTATCACTTACGTTTGAAAATGTTGCATTTGCTTCTCTTGAACCAGGTGAACCAGACTTATCCAACTCTGGCATTAGACAGGTGCTACAGTCGAGGCGAGACCAGGAACATCCATGATATGAACAAAACTAAAACAGGAAACATCCAAACTCCGGGTAAGACATTACATATAGTAACAAACAAACAGAATATCCTATGAACACAATAAGACAATGATCACCTGGGACGAATGAAAAGTGGGGTTACTAAAGAACTCCAGGTGACTGGGCGGAGCCATGAGAAAAACCAGGAAGTGACAAAGATCCAGTGATAAAGGGTATTTCTCAAAGTCAAGGAAACTGGTCTTTCCATTTCGGGTCCTTCAGAGGCGAGGCAAGACTCCTTCCTACCATTCAAATAACACATAATGGAACAGTCTAGTGTGTGTGCAGGTGGAAAACTCATGAATATTTATGAGAAAAGTCTTGTGTGATTGGCCAGCGAATGTCTTTTGGTTCACCACATTGTTTGGATAGAAAAAATGAATCGAATCAGTATCCAAAGTAGATCGCTTTTATCAACCCAAACCCTAACTTATTATCATGTATGTGTTCTCTGAATTGGGATCCCAAGTCAAAGCAATGTGATGAAACATTAAAGCATTGACCAGCCAATCAGGTAGCACTTTCCTCATAAATATTCATGAGCAACCAAGCAAAAAGGAAATTAAAAAGAGTCCCACCTTGTACGTACACATAGGGTACACATGTAGGTGTTTTAAAAACCCAGAGAATCCACACATTCATCCTTGAAAATTTCTCTTAACGAAGTTCTTGGTCCTTAGTAGAAGTTGACGTCTTGCTGAACAATCTGTCTGTGAGATTCGATGACGTTTCATCCTTTGAAATGCAGCCAGTTACAGATCCTTCCTTGACATTGAGAAACGCCCAATGACTGATGAACCAAAACAGGAAGTGCCACCTTCCTCCCCAACCTCGTGTCATCAGAGCATCACACAAGTGCAAATTTCTCACTGAATTAGCAAAAATATGACACTAGGCAACAAATTAGCCCCGGAATCACTACACACTTTAGAAATGTTTCAAAATAAACATATTTCGGGCAGAGTGTTCCTTGAAATATCTTTACATATGAAATCTGTGTTTAAATTATGTGTGTGTGTTATGATGCAGATCTACATTGAGTCTGAAAAGGCAGGGGTCATTTACGCTGACCGGTACAGGAGGTCTGATTTCAGTCACGTCGCTCTGTCCATCTTTTCCTCTTTTCGAGCTTCATTTTGAAATTTAATGGACGCTGATGTAATGATCTGCTGAACATGTCACCTCTGGTGTGCTGACCATCAGCCTCAGTGCCCCAGGGCTCATGCTTCAGTGTGACAGGAGTCCTTACGCGTGCGCACACACACACACAAACTTGCTTGCACAGACCCAAAGGGCTCAGCAATGAGAGGAGGTTTCCATGCCAACGGCTGTTAGTCTAGCAGAACCAAGTAACAGATTGACAGAAACAGAAATCATAACCGAATCCATTGCATCGACCTTCTTGGAATGCACGTGCGTCGACAGCAAGAAACGTTGATCTTTTTCATTTCTTTGCACACCGTGAATGAAAAATTGATTCCATAGTGACGCTCATGCATTACTAATAAACTTCTCAGACAGCTTTCAGTGCATTCTACACAACGATTCCTGCCTCCTGCCTGATCAGACATTTTTCTGTGTTTTGTTTCCTGCCTGAAGTTGTTTCACCCGGTTGGAGGAAAGTATGGTGCACACATTTTGTTTTGGGGTTTTTTTGTGCAGGCCTTGAGTCAGGCTTGACTCGGATCACTGCTCACGCCTTAATGTGTCAGAACCTCGGCTTGACGGAGACTGCAGCGAGTTGAACTTCCCCGTAGAAGAAAGAGGCTGTTGGCTCGCTTTCTGCTTCACGAGCCTCGGCGTGAGAACTACTTCCGGTTTCTGTCACACCGGCCGCCTGTCTCACTCAAGGCTCTCACTCGGAGCCTGAAAAATGCAGATTTGTTGCCGAGCAACCGCAGCATGCCAGCATCGGTGACGCTTCACATCCTGGCTGGAAGTGAGAGAAATGCTTTATGCAGCACTTACAAAATGAAGTGAGCATTTTATACATGCGCAAGGTTATGTAAGGAATTAAACACACACAGGCATGGCTGATTATTTTTCTGTACATCTGATTGCATAATTTTTATCCATTTATAGCTACATTGAAGGTTTAAGATTATGGAATGGAATGTCCATGAAACAAGTTCCTGGTCTTACTTTAGGCTACCTGTTTACTCAAGTCAAGGTTATTTTTATAGCGCTTGTAACAATCAACATTGTCGCAAAGCAGCTTGACAGAATTTTAATGACTTTAAACACGAGCTAATTTTATCCCTAATCTATCCATAATGAGCAAGCCTGTGGCGACGGTGGCGAGGAAAAACTCCCTCAGACGACATGAGGAAGAAACCTCGAGAGGAACCAGACTCAAAAGGGAACCCATCCTCATTTGGGTGATTTAGAGTTTAAATGTTCCCTCACCATCTTCTCTTTTTTTCTCTCTCTTAAGAAAATTGCAGTTCATGAAGCCTTTGCAGTTCACATAGCAGAAATCCGAGTGACCATTAGATCGTGTTAGACGATAGAGAATATTCCACATAAGCTGATAAAATCCTGATGAACTGTTATAAATTTTCAATAACAACAGCTTCAAATCACTGCGTTACTGTATATCAATGCTCTTGTCGTAAAAAAAATGATAATTACAGTTTATCTGCGGACGTGCCATGTAATCTAAACCTAACAATAAATGGATTCAGGTATAATTGTCGCCATGGTGAAGTATTTTCTTACTTATTATTTATGGAAGGAGTCTCCAGTGTCAGTCGTGGCAATTTGTAGCAGTCTGTACATTTTCCATCATGGAAAAGAGGAAAAAAGAAGAAAGAGTGATGACAGAAGGGTTGTTTATAGCTGCTGTGACATACAGTAAGTGAGGTCCGGAATTCAGTTGTTTTATGGACGTTCTGCGAAAAACAAACATTTAATGTAATTAAATGTAAGAGATAAACAGTAAAATGCGTCAATTGCTGCGGAATAAAGCAGTTTGTTACATAGGAAAATAATCTATCGTTCATTGGTTATGATATTTTATATTTTATTCTAATGACTTTATTAAACGTGCACCATGATTACTGCTTTAGTGTCTCTGAAGCAGCAGTGAGGTGGATCTGCACACACCGCCTTCATGAAACACTTTTCTAAGCACCTCAGGAGTCAGGTTTAGGCCTCGGGTACGACGACGATGCAGGCTGAGGGTTTGGTTACAGCGTGATGCTGCTCTGTGTGATCGTCGCTGTCATAAAGAATCAATCAATGAATCACCGGCTCTGGGGATCTGGCTGCAGTCCTCTGAAGAACACTCGACTCCAATCGATGAGAGAAGACAGACGCGATTATATTGTGGCTGTACGAGGAGACCAGAGCACCAGCAATAGTGTTTTATTTAAATAAAAGATGCGAATTGAATTGTTTAAACCCCTGTAAGCAATGACCAGTTGTGCATTTTTGCAGGAAGATAATTAGGAATAATAATTGTGTTTCGGGGACATCAATTAGCAGGGAAATTAAAGCGGGGTGGGATTTTGTGCATCTCTGTAATTATTGTCGATTACGTTTTCAATAAAAGAGCATTATCTTCAATCATTTTGGAAATTCGCCGAACACAGTTTGGAATAATTGGCATCGTGTGGAGGCGTTCCAGCTTCTTTGAATCAAATTTAAATCTCAGTGAGCACAAAAAGCCTGAAACCTGTAATTATCCAGTGTGGATAGAACGCAGTGTGAGAACGCAGGACTGAATGCTGAGGTCATGGTGATGGCTGTGTGTGTGTGTGTGTGTGTGTGTGAGTGGCAGTGGGGTTTGTAAAGCTCAACCCACGACTCATGACACGCTGCCAAGGCCTTACACACTTGATGATGACAGATGGTGTCATCTCCGAAGCCTGACCAGGTGGCTCTGAGATGACGGCTCGAGGCAGAGCGCTGTGCTGTGCTGATTGTTTACTGTACATCAAGCTCTTATTTTCTCTCGCACTAAAATATTTCACATGCAAACTGTCCATGGATGTCCACTTCAATCAGTCACAAGCTATCAGGATGTCATATTTTCTTCCCAGCCCCTCTGAAATGCACTCGTTGGATGCTGTTTCCAATTCTGGCTCAAGTTGATGATCTCAGCGGCATTTTGATGGCCATTTGAGGAACCGTTGTTGTAAAAACTCCACCCTAAATGACTCGCATATTAAACTTAATTCATCTTTGTAACTACGGTGTAAGAAAATAAAGTATCTTATTGTACCTTGAGGGGTCCAATGGCTTGTCACTGGGGCAGAACCCACTGAGGTACTTATGTGTACCATTTATTTACAACATGGAAGCATATATGTACCTTTTTGGCCATAAAAAGCTGCACATAGTTACCTTGAGGTCCATTAATGAGTCCTTGGAGGTGCAATAGTGTACCTTGGGGGACAGAAATGAACTCCTACTGTACCTCTGTTTCTGACATTTATTCTGTCCGGCTCTCTCATCCTCTCGAATATACTGTACCAGCGAAAAGTCTGGACACACCTACTCGTTACTAAGAATGAGTAGGTGTGTCAAAATGTTTGACTTTGCTCAAACCGATCAGCTATCAAACCTTCATGCTACCTTTCACGCTAAGACCGCTGTCAACACTGTCACACTCGTAACCTCAAAATGTTTTATGACTCTCTAATTCAACCAATCATGGACTATTGTGGAACAGTTTGGGGAGATAACTTCCTAAAACACGACAATGCAATGTTAATGCTACAAAAACGTGCAGCTCGCATTATATGTGATGTAAGATGGGACCATTCCTCCAGCGAACTGTTTCAAGCCCTAAACATAGAACCTTTTATTGTACGAGTCAGACGCTTGAAATGTCATCTCATGTTTAAATCTTTAAATGGATTTGCACCGGATTATCTAAAAGCAAAATTTAAAAACTTTGGGGCAATTCACTCTAAAAATACAAGATCTTCACAAAGCAACCTGCAGTTGCCAAAAATACAACACTCTTTTGGTGAAAGAACATTCAGTTTCAGTGGTGCAAAGCTCTGGAATGCTTTACCAAGAGGCGTTAAAGAGTGTAAATCGCTAGCCTCTTTTGGTGCGGCCCTTAAGAAATCTAAGTTGTAAATAGTAATAATTCCTTCCTAGCTAAATGTTATGCATCTCAAATTGTATACTGCCAGTTTTTCTTCTTGATAGTTTTTAATGTTTTTTTTTTTTTTAAGTTATTTATTTAGTTAGTCATTTTATTTATTTAGAGGGCCACGTGTAAATTATCCATAAAGATATTCAGTGTCACCCTTAATAAAAGTCCCGAACATCCAATCAGCTCATCAGGGAAATCACCAACATACAACAGTATCATCTGGACAGGGCTACAGGGTTTCTCCAGTGTGTTCAGGGCCACGGTGGTGCAGTAGGTCACGCTGCTGCCGGACAGATCCAAGGTCCGTGGTTCGATCCTGAGCTCGGGTTACGGTCAGTACAAAAAGTTGCATGCGTTCTCCTCATGTTCCCTCAACAAGCATGTGCGTATGGTGCTCTGCAATGGACTGGTATCCCATCCAGCGTAGGCTTGGATAAGTTTTCTTCGAATGATGTCGACCCTTACCTCCAGCTACCGCCACAAGTGCTATGGGAAACGCTGCTCATTTTCTTTCTCTCTGCTGTTTCTGTCGTCGTCGCATGTCGATGGTGCTTACATCACACCCATGAGCTGCTGGCGTCGTGCAGCCATGAGAGCAAACGCTTAAAGGGACGTTTCAAAGTAAAGCGTAAAAAGCAGCAACATTAACTACTGAAATTCACAAAATGATAAAAGTACCATTTCAAGTATCAATTTTGCAGGTGATGGTAAATTACTGGGAACTGAAACAACCCGAATGGAATGATTTGCGCAGGCGTTTTGAACTGTCCGATATTAACACTTCCTGGAAGCAGGCTTGTCGTACTCGAGTTCGGGGCTCAGACTCGAGTCCGACTCGCGTCCTAATTTTAAGGACTCGTGACTCGACTTGGACTTGAGCACTCATACACTCAGACTCATACACTCACTGCATTCGGACTCGTAAACTGGACACGAGGACTTTCATTTGTTTTTTATGTTTTGTAACATGCCATTATAATTTGGCATTTATGGCAAAAATTTACCTACAATAATTAATGTAGGTATAGATACAAGATATTTATACCTACGTTAAATTTTTGTACTAATTTCACGCACAAGTGTCACACCTACACGCCTTGGTGCGTACATCAGATAGACTCTCGGGCACGTGCACCAAGCGGACTCTCGCACGTGCACAGGATTAAGGCGCAATCAGTGTGCCTACATAAAAACTGTGAAAACACACTGACTTTGTGAAGTATTGAGCTGCATTGCTGACATTACCGAGCCTTATTTCCTCGTTTGGTTTCCTGATTCCTGAGTTTCTGTTTCTCGCCTGTTTGTGCCTCGCTCAACCTGTTGCCCGTTTCACTGTTTTACGACTTGGCCTGCCATTCTGGATTATTTACCTGTCTTCAGTTGTATTAATAAACACATTATCTGCACTTACATCCGTCTCCCAACCATCTCTGACACAATACTTCACGCTCCCTGATAAAGAGAAGCGCATTCACCTGTTCATACAGCATGTTCAGGAACAAATTCATGTTAATGGGGCTAAAACATCCATTTATTATCCCTAACCGCTTATCCTGTGCAGGGTCACGGGCAAGCTGGAGCCTATCCCATTTGGGTGAGAGGCGGGGTACACCCTGGACAAGTCACCAGGTCATCACAGGGCTGACACATAGACAAATCAACCATTCACACTCACACTTACGGTCAATTTAGAGTCACCAGTTAACCTAACCTGCATGTCTTTGGAACATGCAAACTCCGCACAGAAAGGCCCTCGTCAGCCGCTGGGCTGGAACCCAGAACCTTCTCGCTGTGAGGCAACAGCGCTAACCACTACACCACCGTGCCACCCCTTCTTCACTTACTACGAAAATAAAAAGCTACTTGAACTGCTGTCATATTTGTCACTACAGTAAGCATTTCTGAATTATTCCTGAAAACTCGGGCAGATTAAACAATCTGGTAGGATGAAAGGTATGAGTGATCAGGTAGAGAGCTTTTACATAAAAAACAGGAGCAGAAGAAGAGCTGATTGAGACATGAACAGAGCCCTTTCACTATCCTGATGATGTGAAAGTGACTAAACCACTTCAGCAGTCATGTTACTGTTCCACCTTTGTGGTTACTAAAGCTGGTTTGGGGATGCATACACTTACAGCCTTTATCACGCGCATCACATTTTGACAAGATTAGAATCAGGGCAGGGCAGTCGATTTGAATTACGCAGAGACAGATGGGTCACGGGGAAAAGAAAGAAAAATTTTTTTGAACTTTGAAGTGAAAATATCAAAAAGGTCTCATCATGACGAAATCTTGCTCACATAGAAATAACTGCTCGAGAATTACACGGATCATAATCATTACAGTACACAGCAACCAGGGACTGTAAATACTGAAGAAACGCTTCGGAGAGATCGGAGCTAAACTTGGAAGGTAAATGTAGAGATTTTTGATTATTTATTGAAACGATTGCTCATCTAACAGGCCTTTTTCCTCCATTCTTCTAAATTCTTGCTATCTAAGAGGTGAACTAGTCTAGTTGATCAGTCCTGCACACCGGCTTGGAGGAATTTTAGCCCATTCCTCCGTACGGAACAGCTTCAACTCTGGGATGTTGGTGGGTTTCCTCACATGAACTGCTCGCTTCAGGTCCTTCCACAACATTTCGA
>JAODLJ010000016.1:2835913-2850464 GCA_027576115.1 Cathorops melanopus
GAAGGAGGTGTGGCCTTTGTGCCTGCCAGTCTAAGTGAAGGAGGTGTGGCCTTTGTCTAATTTGTAAAGTCGAACCGTTTGCTCAATAGTGAATCACATTTTAACAGATCTAAATAATAACATGCAAATTCTTCAGTTGGTAATCATGCAGTTAGTTTATATAGCGCATGTAGAAAATCTACAGTTTGTGATCTTCATTATGAGACATCACAGAAATCTGTGGACTTAAAACCTGCTTTAGGAACAAAATCTTCTCACAAAAGAACATTCATCAACCTTCATGAGTGCACAAGTTCTGCACAGCACCTCCAACAAAAGTGCTAGAAAAGAGCAGAAGCACTTGAGTTTAAAACCTTTCACTCCCTCAGAGAATCAGATGCTCATGTGCGCTGAGTTTTTACAGCTGACTCAGTCTGACCTTGATGAAACACACATCATATCCACGTGTACTCCGTCGGATTTGCACTGGGCCTTTTCCTAAATTTTATTCTCCTCACATATAAATCCAGACAGATGGTGTGTTGGTGAAGTGTGACTTCCTGAAATCAGGTTAAGTGTGTGTAGTTTCTGTGGAGTCTGGGCCTTTATCTGAGTTACGCTTCATGTCCCATGGCAGTGTGATCGCTGTGGAAGAGTGAGCGCGAGAGCAGAAAGTGAGGCGGATCGCGCTTCTTTTCTGGAACCTGAAACATTGCTCTGTCTCCCCTTCTCACTTTCCTTTTCTATTCCTTCCGTTTCAGTCTCCTGCTGTCACGTTATTCCTTGTTTTCTCTCTCACGTCCTGTCCATCTCATTATTTCTTTAGTTTTGAAAATGTACTTAGCATTAGTTAAAGCAAAAAGTTAATCAATGAGGAAAAAGAAGCTAAACTACATTAAAGCTTAAAGATACTGCTTTAGTACTTTACGTATGTACTGATAAAGCTAGATGGGCAAAATGGCTGAAGGTTATATCTTCTGCTAGTTAGGCATTTTTATGAAATATTACTTTCTGAAGACTCTGAGTCACCAATTTAGAGTTTATCCGTGTACTTCATAAGAAAGCGCATGAGTAGGTCAAAAAACCGTGAAACAGACATATAATAACAATAAACAAATAAAAAATCTTTTATTTTTTTAATTAATTACTTAAGTTTTCTGTGTACCTCTGTCCCGATTTCTCTTTCTTTCTCTCCGTCCTCATCTCTTCTTCCTGGAGAGCGATTGCTTCATCACTATGAGCTCCTTGTAACCATGGTACCCTTCTCTTCATCGATATCCGGAGTCTCTCTCTCTCTCTGTGTCTCTGCTATAAATTCAGGTTCCTCCTGCTTCTAGTCCTGGCTATTGTCTTTTGTAGACAACATCAAGTGGAATTTTCTCCCGTAATCCACTGCCTCGGTCATCGCCAAGCTGCCGTGCAGTTAGCGTCATGCTCAGACATCATAGAGTTGATCTACGAGTGTAAATAAGGCATTCCTCTGAGGAGACTCGACAGAGCTAATGATGTTCAACCCACCTCGTGATTCATTCTCCACATTTCAGTTCCAATTTCGTTTGAAGCCTCGGCGCAGCTCAGGATTTGCAATTCCACAGAATCAGTATATGAAGCAGGATGAATGAACCTCAGTTACCACCTTTTATTAGCCTGTTCTTTTTTATTAGCACTTGTGTACTCAGGAGCTATGAATGCTTGAAGATGTAATAAAGAATAAATGTATTTGCGGAATTGATGGACCACCTGCTCTTCTCCTGGTGTATATTTACTCCAAACCAAAAGGCCTTATCATGTTTGATTAGTTTCAAATCCCCCCCCCATATATATATATATATATATATTCAAAACAACTAAGAACATTTTGTCATTCTTTCCTGTAGACTGTTTTAAAAGGAATACTAAGCAATGAAAATGCTAATCTATCGAGTATATCGTTTTGCTGAACAATGCTAGTATAACGATTCCTAGCTTAGATATTAGCAATGCATCATCATGCTAGCATTGTTGAGTAAAGCACTAGGGTTAGGGTTAGGGTTAGGTAAAGTTTGGATTTAAAATGTTTTGTTTCTGAGGTGAAATCTGAAGCTCGTTTGCACTCACATTATAGGAAAAGATTTTACTGTACAAATGGTTTCATGTTTGCTTCGTTTTTTTTTTATTCACAAATGCTAATATTGTAAATAAGCAGTGAATGTAGGTTGGTTAGCATTGCGCATTGTCTTGTGGTTTGCCGTGTTAGAATTGTTTAGTGAACTGTTTAGTAAAGTGTGACCCCATTATTAGCTACGGCTAATCAGCATCATTATCCAGTCAACTGTCCCTGTAATAAAGCAATATCTTTTTTACACAAACGATTGGGTCTCCTTTTAACAGCTCACATATATGTATATATGTATATATATATGGATATTTTTTCTCTCATTTGGTTTCAGGAATGACTGCCGCTGCCTCTCTGGTGTCCTTGGCTTGGGCTCTGGCATCCTACCAGAAAGCTTTACGGGATTCACGTGATGACAAGAAGCCCGTCAGCTACCTGGCCGTCATCATCCAATTCTGCTGGCACTTCTTCACCATCGCGGCACGTGTTGTGACCTTTGCCCTGTTCGCCTCTGTGTTCCAGCTCTACTTTGGAATTTTTATTGTGCTGCATTGGTGCATTATGACCTTCTGGATTGTGCACTGCGAGACCGAGTTCTGCGTCACAAAGTGGGAGGAGATTGTTTTTGACATGGTGGTGGGGATCATCTACATCTTCAGCTGGTTCAATGTAAAGGAGGGCCGCACGCGCTGCCGCCTCTTCATCTACTATTTGGTCATCTTGTTGGAAAACGCAGCGCTCAGTGCACTCTGGTATCTCTACCGCTCACCACTGAGCACCGATGCCTTTGCTGTTCCCGCCCTGTGCGTCATTTTCTCTAGCTTCTTCACAGGAATCGTCTTCATGCTCATGTACTATGCTTTCTTCCATCCTAACGGGCCACGATTTGGACGTTCGGCCAGCCTGAGCCAACTGGATGATACCAACGTCACCACCGGCTTCACCATGCCAACCGAAGGTGCTACCAATTCTCTTCGCTCCAACAGGGGTGGCACGCTTGCAAGGGACGCTGATCGCGATGCTAAGTATGCCGAGCGAGACGGATGCGCTCCTGTTTTTCAAGTACGTCCCACAGCTCCGTCCACGCCATCCTCTCGCACTCCTCGCGTGGAGGAAACCGTGATCAGAATAGACGTATGCAGGAACCGATACCCAGCCTGGGAAAGACACGTGCTGGACCGTGGCATACGCAGAGCCATCTTGGCTATTGCTAACTCACCTACACCACCTCGACTGCAGTACAAGGATGACATGCTCGTCCAGGAGAGGCTGGAGTATGAGACCACGTTGTAGCTCACCCAATTTTCCACAACTTGGTGCGTGGAATCTTATAGGTTATCATCCATTAACAGCAGGACTGTGGCAATAACATTGACTAGCAGAGTGGGACTATCAAGCCCATAGCATTTAGCCATGATGTTGATTGTCATGGATTGCAAAAAATAAAAATAAAAATGAAAAAAAAAAAGAATAAAATATAAAAACAAAGAAATAGGCACATGTTCACTGGTGTAAGGATTGGTATTTTTTAATCATTTTTTTATTCCATTAATTCAGGTTTTCCCCATTTTATTTTTAACTCATCAGGGAATATAGTTTTTTTCCCCTTGGTGTTGAACAGATATCTAGTCTGCCAACACAGCAGGCCATTCATAAGCTTATTCAGTAGAGTTAACTCCTCTACATTGTTCATTTCCGGTCATCAAAATATATTTTGTGTTGTTCAGGCCTTTCAGTTACAAGTCTGCCATAATGCATTGCTCATTCATGAAGCGATGGAATTTATCCATTATGGAATCCTGACATTGTGACACTATCTGTCATGTTGGACAACAGATCAAACAAGTGACCCAGTCTCATGCTGATAAAACTCATGAAGACAAAAAGAAACTCGCCAGGGTGAGGGGTGCTGAAACCCATGAGTCGTCTGATATCAGCAAAACTCTCACAGTGCCAAAAAATTCCTGGTCCATACTGGACTCCATAGTGGACATGATGGACCTGGAGTCTCTGCCAGTAACTGTACATAAAAAACAAAACAAAAAACAGGGCAGCGTTTCAATCATCTACTTGAATATTGTATAAAATAAAAGTGAATGAAAGAAAGCCATGGGGGACTGACCCAGGCTCGATCACACAACTTCTTCTCTCCTGGAGAAGGAACCAGGCCAAGAAAACACTTCCTGGCAGCTCGGCTCATGCTGACTGATATGGATCTCTCAAGAAACGCTCACACACACGTTATGTACTGAGAAACACACACAACACAGAGCAATCCACAGCAGCCAAGCACTCATCGGAGCCAGGATGGATTCCACCTCCAAAAGATTAAAGATACAGTGTTCTGCTTGAGTCTGTGTGAACTCGCACGAGTGTTTATGATTATGATTGTGCCCGTGAGTGTGTGTAGGTGTGTATTCGCTCGGCAGTACCAGACATGGCGTCTATAGAATTACAACACTGTATCTTTAAATCTGCCAAATAGCTCATCTGTATAGGAAAGAAAAAAATCTGGTCTCTTTAAGTTGAAAGTGCTTCTTAGTATCTTTTTATAGGAGGTCAGAAGACAGCAAAGACGTACGGGAACGCCTGGAGAGGACGCAGTATGACAAGCACAAGACTTGAGCGCAGCAAAAATGGTTCCTGGCCTGGGAGGAAATAATGGTACAAGTCTGACGTTCTTGACGCAATCCTGATGTCCTGCACTGTTAGACTCGGACAAGGGTGTCTGTTGTCTTCTTTAGATGTGTGACATCATTTTCTTTGGTTTTCTGTCAGGAATTTGATTGCTTTGTGTGTGCACTAGGCATGTGCCAATATTCCCAATATTCCTAATATTTCATTAAACAATAAATCATGATTTGACACAGTGTGGACACAAAGATTTTTTAACACGAGCCCTGCATTGAGTTGAGATCAAGGCTGTCTGGTATTTTCATTCATTCATTCATTCATTCATTCATCCTTAGTTACCAGTCCATCCTGGTCAGGGCTGTGGTGGATCTGAAACCTCTCGTTGGAAAACTTTGTATGAGGTGGGAAAACACCCTGGATGGGACGCCATTCCATTGCAGGATACTACACACTCCTTCACATCTAGGGGTAATGTAGATTAGATCGGTTCACCTACTGGCAGTTTTGGGAGGTGGGACAAAACTAAGAAACCCAAAGAACCACCACATGGACTGTAACAGTGCACCCCACTGCACCATCATTTCTGAAGTGTTTATTACTATCCCATTCCTAGGACCAATCACATTCTCCATTTGGTTTTGGTTGACCAAATAATCGTTTGAAGAAATGTTAAATGACATAACATTGGCTAGAACTGCCATCCCATCCAATGGTCTAGTCATGAAAGTTTTTTGTCAGTGAATTTACAAAAGCAGCTGGACATGAATTTTGATTTATAACCTGCACTTTTGGAGTAGATCATGAGTGCAGATCACGCCCTCAACAAAGTGACATGAAGCATCCTAGTGGAACTGTGAACAATGTGGAGAACTCTGAGAACTTGGGCTTCGCACTCGATAGCCATGTACACCAGAAAGCAGGATGTACTGATTAGTAGGAAGAGACAGGATGGTGGTGAGTGTGGAAACTTACTTAAATCACTAGTGGAGGAATAGAGAAATGGAAAGTTAATTGTGAAGTTGGAACTTCAGGCTCCCAAACTTTCCCATAATGAACAACTCTTCAGGTTTTTCTTTGGAGGAACCTTGAAAGGTTGTATTTTCTACAACAGAGATTCATTTTCTCACCATGCATGCATGAAATTTTATAAAACAGTTCCTCACCCAACTATAAATTATTCCATAAAAGTGGTAGCACGTCCAGGAAGCAGGATTAGACAGTAAATATTTTAGTGCCCTGCATCATTTCAAATTTTCCCAGTTATTAAAACACGTGATCTAGCTTGTAGAGAGCTAATAATTAGTTCAGGATCAGGTGTGTTTGGAGCAGGAAAATCTTGGAAAAATCCTGGAGTCAAGAAACTCAGGTATGAGCGCTTTGTGTTTTTACTGTTTATGCTGAAGAAGCTTAGAAGCTTCTTCAGCATAGTTTCTTTCTCATCACCATGTTGCTCGCCACAGTCAAAAATTCTAATTCAGATCTGTCTTTACGAAGTGAAGCAAACCATTTTTGACGCCAATCTTCCCATTCAGATTCCAAGTCAAACCTATCTTGCAGGCAGACCTAAAATCATAAATTTCTAGTTAACTAGCATGACTCGAGGATTGCTTTTTAATCACCCAGTAATAGTGTAATGATGATGTCATAATGATCTGCGATAAAAGTTTGATCATTTCACATACTGTAGTCTGAAAGTTTAATGTCGGGCACATGCGTAGCACGCACACTGCAATGTGGTTTACGCTTGTTGTTTTGAACTTCACAATGCTTCACTGTATGCCATTAACTGTGTGAAGGGAACTACGATTGCGCAGTTATTCGATTTACAATCAAATTTACAAATTAGAATTCCGGTCAAATGTTTCGATGCGATGAGATGAGCTTTAAATCTGAATCCTGTCAAATCCTGACACTGATATTATTAATGCTTGTGTCACACTGTCTCGTATCTTGCCACGTAAGCGGTGTGTGGGTCAAACGCTAAGAAATGAGGCGTATTTTGTCCAAAATTAAAGTCCTGTGACGTACACGGCGTATGTGTGGCGTTACTGTGGCGTATCTGGGGTTTGTATGGGGTTCAAGGGACGTCAAGTTATGGCGTACTGAGGCGTATGTGTGGCGTATGATGTGTTGCTACGGCGTAACCGTTTTGTTGGCGTGGCATTTTGCTCTTACGTGTGACGTTGCTG
Source organism: Cathorops melanopus (assembly GCA_027576115.1). NCBI lineage: Eukaryota > Metazoa > Chordata > Actinopteri > Siluriformes > Ariidae > Cathorops > Cathorops melanopus. The sequence goes on from JAODLJ010000016.1 coordinate 2,842,811, forward strand.
CGGAATTCACTGGTGGATTTAAAAGGGGCCCCAGGCTACGATCATGGTCATTTGTCACAGTCAAGAAAGTATCATGCCAGCAAAAAAGTCAGGACCCAAGGGAAGAGGGAAGACATCAGCCATATCCACCCAGCCAGCCACCTTCATCAGACACACATCAACTAAAGCATTCATACGGCGTAATAGGTGTTCGAGCAACGTTCCCGCTGCGTCACTGCTGCATAGCTTTCATTTTTACAGCGTACACATGACGTATCAAAGCTGCTACGGATTTTTAAGTGAGGACTTAAAAATACGCCGCACCCTGGCGTAAAAGGAGATCGTGTTACGCATCCTAGAGTATTAGCTACGTAAGCTGGCAATGCTGTAATGTTCCTTTCTTACGCCGTACATACACAAGGCTGAAACACTAATGTGTGACACAAGCATAAGAATTGTGTATTGTTGAGCAATTCTGTAAGACTTTTTAGTCAAATAATGATGTGTAAATTGTAAAAATATTCAAAGATCCAATGACCCCCACCACACACACATACCCATGTCCTCTAGCCAGACTCAGTTCCTTTGTTTCTTTGCAATCAGCATTTTCATTGTTTTTTGTTCCCTTATTTTTTACAATGATAGATCATTATAAAACTCTGAGCAAGACATTAATTCAAATAACCTCCAAAAACCTCCCTCAGCAAGACATGATACAACTACCCGAAGAATTATGAGCAACGTGAACATTTGTACCTCACTGAAGTATAGAAAACACCAAAACCTTTCCCAAGAAGCCTGGAAATTCCAGAATCTGATTTGGATTTAATTTTATATACTGAAAAGTCCATGTGTGTGTTTCGATGGCAGCTTTACTATGAAACCTTTCCTGTTTTTGTTTGATCAGCCATTGTGTCAGTGCTAGATACGATCTGTTTTCTCAGTGATGTTGTTGGTGTTCAGGTTCAGGTTGTGTAACTGCTCATTCTAGAGCCGCTGGAGTTCGCTGACCTGGTCCTGTCAGCACTGGTGTCCTCATAATGGCCTCTTAAACAAATCTCGGTTTGGCATGTCATCCCTTAATACCTTTCTATGATGTAGTCAAATTCCAAAACGTCACTCAAGCATTTGTGATCATTCCCAAACGTTTTGCATACAAATCATTTGTGGAGAAATCAGAATTTGAGAATGTAGACCACACTACAAGACAACAAGAGTGATTGTGGAACTATAAAAAGTGAGATGAGCTCCGAGAACTTGGGTTAGAGTTCTGGATTATGTCAAACATGGTCTTTCTCCCAAATTTAAGTTATTCTGTAACTCCATATAGTGGTTCTTCAATCATGTACTGAATGTCCCTCGATTTGCTTCTTTGATTTCTTTGATTAGTTTTATTCCTGCATATAAACCTGGAGCTTTTGTGATCTATATGAAGTGAGGATGTACCAATGTTGGCTTCTCACACTGTATTCGTTTCATGTTGAATTGGATTTCACATTGATCCCTGACCCCCTGGCATACGTTATGCTCTGAACACGTGATGTGTTTAGAACTCAAAGCTCACCCTGATCTATTTCATAACTTGGCAAGAGCAGAGTTAATTACTGTAAAGACAGCTGTATCAGGTATCAATTGATAGTAGGAGCTCTGATATTGATATTGTATCATAGACTGGATCAGTGCAATCATAACATTAGACTACGTGAGTCAGAAGATATGTTTCGAAAAAAGTTCTAGAATAACCCTGAAGGAGAATTAAATGTTTGCTGGATGGGGTTCTGTTTTGCATTTCCACCACATTGCAGGACGTTTGGTAATCTGGTCTGTGGGTGGTTCTGGAAAGCTTGCATTTTGAAAAATCAGCAATGATTACTTCAGTAACCTCTGATACCATTGGTTCCTCAGCGACAGAAACGTACCAACTAAAATGGCCCCTGTTTCCTCGACTGGAAAAGTTACTGATGGGCTCTTTCCATGAATGCAAACTAGGTGTAAGTTCTGGGCTGGTGCAAGTGCCGGTTCGGAGTTAATTTAATTTGTGCACCTTCAAAGAACTGGTTTGCTTTTTCACAGGCTCTTCTTCTGTACTCCATCGTTTTCAATGTTGACTTCATTTTATTTTTGGCAAGCGTGTTTGTGGGCTGCAAGGCCTGCAGGACTCTCCACGCCTTCCAAAAACTCCTCTCACAACACGCCTTGCACAAAAAATAAGACAAATGGTGTAGTGCCCCTACCGATGGCCTCTCTGGACTTCCAAACCTGGACTCAAGTGGTGCACAGAAGTGCAATATACTTGATGGATAGGGAAATTGTCCCACAGTGACAACTAACTAGTCTGGTGGTGCCATCCGTTGACCAGTATTTTGGTTCCTTTGGATGCCATCGAGGTGGCTGTATCATTGACCCCAATGGATTAATCTGCCACAGACCACCATCAGATGCCCTGCTGTTGACATCCTCAATTGGATGCGGAGTCGTCATAGTGCCACATCATTATGTTGCTATGTACATCTGTGTATATATCTCTGCTTTCCCAGCAATGCTAGTGCACAACAACAACAATGGTGGACTACTGGATTAGGCAGACTAGACGTAAAGTTTTAGTTGGTCTTGTTGGTCATACTAATCCTGCCCCCAGCTGCTGACATAAGAGGTTCTTGGTTCTAGACTACCAGAGTGTTGGTGCCATTCTTGAACCAGTCAAGCAGCAGTGAGCCAGTTCTTTGGCTGTCAAAACGTGGTTCTGGTTCATGATTAGGCACCAGATTCAAACTATTCAAATCCTCAAACTGCTTTGGTGGAAAAGGGGTATGTGTTCCTGAAAAGGTTGAAGCACTGCCTAGACTTTGTACAAAACATTTGCTATTAAGAAGTAATGATCATTGTCCACTGTGGAACTCAGAACTTTGCCAAGATTAGAGACAAATAAGGAGGTGTAAATGGGCAAGTTAACAAGGCAAATTGGTAATAATGGGCAGCAGGATCAGTGAAGGAGTGTGTTTAGGGTGAAGCTAGAGCAGAACTGTGAAGGTAGACTTCTGTTTGTTTTGACTGGAGTTGAAAAACACATTGAAAAATGACTTCCCTTGGAACTTGATGATTCTGTGATTTGATGGATGAAATACTGGTCACCATTTTAGTGCTGTAACTGTATGGAAAGGATCCCAAAAGGACTCTTGTGCTTGTTAACCAGTCCACTTGTTGGTCCGGTAACTAACAGACAGGAAACAGGAAGTACACTCTTTAAAAATTTCCTCATGAGGGGCTCTTTGGATTCTTGACAATTCAAGCTTTCTAAAGGTTTCTACATGAACACCCCACAGCCGTTATGGGGTTCTTCCTAGAACCTTCATGGGTTTCTCTCAAGGGGCAAACCCTTTAAGGATACTAGATGGAACCTTAGTGATGAGGGTTCTTTAAAAGTTATGCTTCAGTGTAGTTGGAACAGATTTCAGGACTGTAATACTGTAGTATTAAGGTTTAATCTTACTTCAATAAGCTAACCATTCCAATTCCAAACACTTAGTGTTCCTTAAAGGTTATTTGGATTGTTAAGGGAACCCTTGAAGAACCCACTTCTTTTTTTTTAAGAGTGTACAGTAGGTATTAACTGTATATGTGTGGTACCAAATTATTGGCAATTATGTTTCTTCTTAGTACCTAGAACCTGTCAGGTATTTCAAATTTAGCAAACCGTCTTTGTCCTTGGTAGACTCTTAGAAAAAAAAAGGTTCGTCAAAGGTTCTTTAAGGGTTTATTGGATAATTAAGGATCCTTGACCTCATATCTGGAACCTTTTCTCATAGGGAAGTACTAGAATGAACTTTTTAACTTTGTAGGAATGTATCTATATTGTAAAAGTTATATGTAGTTAACTAACAGGATGTGTGACATCATCGCACATGTATTACTGTATCATTGGATTTAGATTTATTTTAATAAAATAACCATTAACTACCATTTCTGTCTCTCTGAAAAGACTATAAATGGTAATAACCTACCTCAAGATGGTGTAGTAAACAGAGCATCTCCATCTGTTGGTCTTGGTAAATAAAGTAGATGTGTTCGATGGCCCTAGGATGGAAGTTATTAACAGGAAATACAGCAAGTGGTACCTCAAGGTTCTGTGGTGGTGCCTGGAAGGTTGCAAGAGCCAATGTTGGGTCGTTGAGGATGGATCTGAACCCTGGATTGGATTCTGCTGCCAAATGATGTCATGTAGTTGTAAGTTGTAACATGAAGATGTGGCCAGGTGGGGGTTCTTCTGTTTATTCCCAACTCATTAGAAAATCCGAGCTCACAACTGGGACTTCAGATATTTTAAACGCAACGTAGGACTGTCAGGGAGATCACGTGTTCGTTCGTTCATTCATTCATTCATTCATTCATTGCTGCTTCTGTAGCTTTTATTTGCCTTAAATAATCTTTCATTGGCGTGGTTTTTTTAACTTTCTTCACACTTCCCATGCTGGTGATGGTGCAAAGTTGTGTCCATCTCATTTTTTTCTTCATTTCATTTGAGTTACTGTGCTTCGACTGCAGGTGGATTTTACACGTGACAACAAATGAGCTGATTTTGCAGTCTAACGATCAAAAGACATGATGATGATGATGACTGTTACAGCTTGAAAAAGCTTTGAATTGTTGAAAGTGGTGCAGAAAGTGTGACTATTTGCTTTTTTTTTTTTTTTACTTGGATATGTGTACGCAGACTCAGATTCAAAAATTCGACTTGTTCTATTGAATAACACATATATGGTCGTCCCTCACCATTAGAATTAGATTATTAGATTAAATAAAATGCCATAAGGGGAAAAAGTCCATATTTTTTGGTCTAATTAGTGGTTACCACCAGAGCACTTGGAATTAGTACAAGCACAGTACAGTAGTTTGATGAACTTTGGATAGACGTGTTCGAGTTAATACAGTGTACAGATGTTCTCAGAAGCTCGCCGAGAGCCGTGAACCACAAACGGCTGTTCAACTGTAAATAAATGTATGCAAATGTACATGTTTAAACAAACATTCCTTTTTTTGAGTCCTGACCGTAAAAAGGGTGTATGTTGACTAGAACGCGACGATGAAACGCCAAGAAACGGCCGTTCCATTTGGCGTAATACAGATTAAAATCTAAACTAGTGTGGTGTACTTGACGTATTAAATGGGAAAAAATTGCAAAAAAGATAAAAACCTGTTCATTATTGGTCTAAGTTGCATTGTGTGATGAAAGTGCTTAAAATGCATCGACTCTGTTACCTGATTTTATTGTATATTGAAGAGTAATACAAAAAGAGCATTACATTTTTGTATATATTGGATTTTTGTAAATTTTTATTTGATTCTAATGCAACACAAAGTACCAAATTCATTTAATAAAGTACACTGTGGTCATTTTATCCGTCTCCCTTGCCAAGTTCTTTTAGCAAACAGTTTTAAGACCTTAAGAGATGTTAAGAATTCGAGTTTGAATCTCAAGACTTCCAGAGAGCCACGACTGAACCCTGGACCTGCTCAGATCTGTGCTGGAATTGGATTCTGTTTCATTTTTAAATCATACTGGATAGACATCGATCAGATCATTCCATAAAGATAATTACAAGTGTGATCGCTCTTTGTACGTCAAGACAAAAAAAAAAAAAAAATCATACATCAATTTTTTTTGCTAGATTTTTGCATAAATTTGCATCTAGAATGTCTTCTCCAACACTTTAGAAGTGGCCCCGCCCACTTCACAACATGTCACATTAATTCATTTGCATTGCGTATTTTTATAACCATTTTCCCCCTCAAAATCATTCTTTTTAAATATATCCAAAACCAGAAAACTCAATTTCTAGATCATTCCTCATATCCTTATTTATAAGAAGGTTTCCTTCCTGGAAGAGTTTTTTAAAATGCTCACAACTGTTGGGTTGATGTAAGATTTTATACTGAAAAATTACAAGCATTTTTTTTAACAGTGCATGGTTAGTAAAGAACAAAGAAATGTTACTCCAACAAACTTTACTGTAAAAGTCTTTCTGTCGATTTTAGATTTCATTAAGCATGCAAATTTTCACGTATTTAATTAGATGGAACTTAATTTGCATAAAAACGTAATTTTGAAAAAAAAAAAAAAGATTCTTATGATGGAGATTATCTGTAATATCTATTGTTTGGGGAAAAAATTATCCTGTTCATCTGTAGCATCTTGGATGAATGAATAATAACCAAAACTAACCATTTCTTCAACCTGTTCCATGAAACATAAAAATATAATGCGTCAAAACTCTGAACCAGGACCAGTTGGGACAAAACCCAATTTACTGTGATTGAGGTGAACATTAAATTCCAAAGAAGTTCCTGATTGTTTTCATTCCTCTCGAAGCTGGAGCATGTGCCAGAAAATTCCAGCTAAAGCTTGTGCTTCATTATAATGCGTGTGGACACGTTTGGTAATCAACTGCTTCAAGTGTTTTTACTCCGTAATTGGCACATACTGCTCTCATCAACTCAACCGGTTCAAAAACACCAAGTACTTTCAACACTCCTGGCAGGTTCTGGGTTTCAAGAAGAAAATAAAATGGAGTTTCTCCTGCACACTTGCCCAGTTAACAGAAAAATGGGTTCTCAAAGGGGTTTTAAAAGTTTATTGGATAATTACACTTCATAATAGTCGTTCTACATGGAATCCTTTATGATATGGAAACTCTGTTGCAAGAAAGTTTAAAGAAAGGGTTCAAAGTGGAACTGCTTTAAGTCACAGACCATTAATTAACAAATAACACATTAAAGAACTGCTGAAGTACCTTTAAAAAAAATTCTAAGAAAGGTTAGCTACATGTTAAGAAGAAAAGTACCCACAACTTGGACCAAACTCTTACCCAATTACCCAAACAAATGTTCTTTGATGGTTCTTTAACAAATAATTATGGATTCTTCGCTTCCAAAAAAAAAAACTCTTTCTGATATGGACACACTGTTGTTGGGTTCTATCTGAAAAGATTCAAAGTGGAACCTGTTCAATAGGGTATCAGCCCTGAATCATCCAATCAAGAACCTTCAAAGAACCTATTTTTCTTCAAGTGTTCCAATTTTAAACACTGAAAACGTTCTGGGTATGAAGAAGAAATTAATACACTCATTTGGCATAACCATGTCTGTATATACTGTATGTACACTGACAGTTCATGCAAAAAAAGAGGTTCTTGAAGGGTTTTTAAAGGATAATTAAAAGTTTTTAGCTTCCAAAAAACCCCTGTGTAGACTACTTTAAAGAAGCTTTAACAGTTCTTCCATAGAACCAACCAAGAACTCTGACGGATTTTAAAAGTTAAGTTAAAAATCAACTTCCTGTCTGTCTCAGACACACCATGTGAATGAAATGTTCTTAAAACATACAGTGATGCTTTTATTTTTGATCTGATGCTCATGTAACAAAATCCTAGTTATTGTATATTCATGGACATACTGTAACTTTGTATAAGTACAAATCTATAGAGGATATTACACGGTGGTGCAATGATATGAAGTTTATCTTCGAGTGGTGAACATATTCACAAATGGGCGAAGTGAACGAGTGATATATTTTTCAACATGAGAAGATAAACTTCATATCTTCGCGCAATCGTGTACTGTTCTTTATATTATATGGACACATCCACACACACACACACACACACACACACACAAACCC
>JAODLJ010000016.1:3048145-3059810 GCA_027576115.1 Cathorops melanopus
GAAAGGCCCTCGCCGGCCACGGGGCTCGAACCCAGACCTTCTTGCTGTGAGGCAACAGCGCTAACCACTACACCACCGTGCCGCCCGGAATAAAATACTGTTTTATGAAAATAATCAACTTCACAGTGGTCATCGCTTCATCCCACGAGACCATGTTTCTAGGTTGTTGTTTTTTTCCCTTCAAAGCATATTTTTTCACTCTTACACATGACCACAGTGTAGATTAACAGGAACATTGTTCATGTTTTATAAAATCAAATCCATGTTGAATTAGTTTAATCAACTGACCCTCTTTTTGTTTTTAAAAATAACATCTCTCTCTTTTTTTCCTTACTTACTTCACATGAATCACTACCGAATCCATTTTTATTACTCATCTTTTTTTTTTATTTAAACATTCCTCCTCCTTATTTTAAACCCCCCTACCTCCTTGAACAGTCCTTCCTCTAGCTGACCAAACCCATAAACCCCGCTCCGCCAGGTCTCGGGGTGATTGATCAGCTCTCAGTGATGCTGATAGGGGCTTGTTTGGGAGCACTGAAATGGTTGCCTTCTCCCACAGATGGGGCTCTTCCTTTCACAAATAAATAAAGTAAATCCCAAACAGAATTCAAGGAGGTCCCAAGTGAGATAAATTATCAATTAATAAATTGAGAGTCACACATGAATGAGCTTGTTTAGGCACCTAAAGAGATCAACACCAAATCTCTTAGATCTTTAAATAGCAAAAGGTTTAAAGATCTCTTTAAACCTGGTGTTTTAGCTCAATGGGTACGATCTGATGCGAAGTCCAAATCGCAGATCTCTCCGAGAGCCACAGATAAGTGTTTCGAATGGATTGCATTCTCCGTTTTAAGGTATTTTGTATGAAAACTCGATTCAGTGGATTAATTGTACAAGGTATCACATATATCATAATAAGACGTATTTGCTGCTGAAGATATGAACATTCATGATGCCTTTGAGGCTCCGATCAATCAGAGGATTGAAAACATTAAGCTAGTGTCACTAGGGTGCAAAATGAGTGCTTCATCACAGCCTGCTAGGCTTTTGTGTGTGTGTGTGTGAGAGAGAGAGAGAGAGAGAGGAAGCTTACCATCCCCTGTTTTTATAACACCATCACCCCAAACCTCAGCACATTTTCCTGCCATCCATAATGAAATGGGTTTCACAGTGACCCCAGTGCACTGGCCCTTATCTCCACCTCCATGACACTACATCCTAACATCATGTCACTCATCCAGTCACCTCCCATATGTGTGTTTGTTTTTCATGCCTCTGAAGCTGCAAACCATCCACGGATGTGTCTCAATCGCCTCTCATACGTACACACTCTTGATTTTTCATAGTGACTTTAACGCGTCACACATTGAGAGGGTTTTTAGTTGATGAATATGGTTTGGAGAGACTCGTTTACACTTGTATAACACATGGCTGAAACATGTCTTGGATCAACTGCTGAAGTGATCAGATTTAAATCTGTTTCAGATGTGTTTACACTTTCTTTTAAGTGGAGAATCTGCATCTGTATAAAAGGCAGGAAGCAACCATTTTGAATTCTACATTAACACCAGAAATGTATGAACTCTCAGAAACCAGGAAGTCCAAAACAGGAAGCAGGAAACAGGAAGTGAAATCGGGGGTAAACAGCAACCCTTAACCTCATCTCGAATTCTAGGATCCTTCATATGGTGATAAATCAAATGAATTGTACTGATTTATAATTAATTACTGTAAGGTTTCACCCATTTTACACTAACTAACGTTACACTTTACTACTAACCTGCTAACTATTATATCATCTAATGCTCTTAAATCCAATGTAAGAACACATTCTAGATGTACCATCTTCAGATATTTTGCAAAACAACAAAACAGACCAATTTCATTATGCCATAATTGTATTGTATTATGAATTACAATTGAACATAACAGCTAACATTTGTGTGCCTTTGATTTTCGAGATTTGATTAAATAGTTTTGTTTTTTTTTTTAATTGCAGCAACCTCGACTTTTTGAGTTTTCATTAATTTAATGCAAAGGACGGTTCACATATCTATAAACGCACAACTATCTGGTATGCTGTAAGCATTTCGGTCTAAATCCAACCCTGTTTATGTCTTAATCAGGTCTCTTACTTTAATTCCATAGAGAGAAATTCCCTAAGCACTACAGGCTGAATTTGGACTCACTCTTTGTCTGAAAGCTGCCCCTCACCTAAATCCCATTTGGCAAGTTGTGTGTGTGTGTGTGAGAGAGATTACTGACCAGCACCACTGTGAGATGACCCAAGCTGTCTGAGTGATTCGTAATTGCAGCTTCAAGTGAGAGTCCGGAATTCTCCATGGAAACTGGGGGGAAATAACTCAGAACACCAGGCTTTGCAGTGTTAAGGATGGCTGAATCCCAAATGACTCACTGCTCCCTATATAACTGCACTTCACTGGGTAAGAGAAAACGCCTAGGGCACAATATGTGCATTAGGGAACCATTTGGGAGTCAGTGCCCTACTTCCTAGATCAGTGCACCACACTACACGATATGAAATAATGGGTACGATGGCCTAAGTAGTGCTCTATGTGTCTAATAGGAAAACATTTAGGATTTGGGTTTGTATAGTCAATGAAAAACTCTACAAAAACATTAGAATGGTGTTCTAGTCCAGTCTCCATCAGTGAAAATGGCAGCTGGTAGAAGGTAAAGACAGGAATAATTTACATAAAATGTAAACTGCTTCTGTATTTTAGTATTCCAAACACTTCAGTATTCTGTATACTTCAGCATTCCATACACTTCATTATTCACTACACGACAGTATTCCATACACGTCACTACTCACTACAGTATTACCAACACTACAGTATTCCCTACACTTCAGTATTCCCTACATGTCACTACTCACTACACTACACTATTACCAACACTACAGTATTCCCTACACTTCAGTATTCCATACATGTCACTACTCACTACACTACAGCATTCCCAACACTACAGTATTCCCTACACTTCAGTATTCCCTACACTTCAGTATTCCCTACACTATTACCAACACTACAGTATTCCCTACACTTCAGTATTCCCTACATGTCACTACTCACTACACTACATTATTACCAACACTACAGTATTCCCTACACTTCAGTATTCCCTACACGTCACTACTCACTACACTACAGTATTACCAACACTACAGTATTCCCTACACTTCAGTATTCCATACACGTCACTACTCACTACACTACAGTATTACCAACACTACAGTATTCCCTACACTTCGGTATTACCCACATTTCTCTATTCCCTACACTTGAGTATTCCCTACACTACAGTATTCCGTACACGTCACTATTCACTACACTATTCCATACACTTCAGTATTACAAACACTACAGTATTCTGTACATGTCACTGCTCATTACACTACAGTATTCCATACACTTCAGTATTCCGTACGTCATTACTCACTACACTACAGTATTACCAACACTTCAGTATTCCCTACACTACACTACTTACTACACGACAGTATTACCAACACTTCAGTATTACCTACATTTCACTATTCCCAACATTTCAGTATTCCGTACACTACACTATTCACTACACTTCAGTATTCCGTACACTTCAATATTCTGTACACGTCATGACTCACTACACTGCAGTATTACCAACACTTCAGTATTCTGAACATTTCAACATTCTTTACACTTCTGTATGCTGTAAACTTCACTAGTCCATATTCTTCAGTGTTCCATACACTTCAGTATTCCTTTACACTACAGTGTTCCTTACACCAGTATTCCACACACTTCCATGTTCCGTAAACTTCAGTTTTCCAAACTCTTCAGTGTTCCTTGGAGTTCAGTATGGAGTATTTTTAATATCTATTGAAAGTACTGCCATAGTAGTAGGCACCCGTCGGTCTTGAAAGACTATGGGTTTCGCGCAGTAGGAGTCTTGCAGCATTTGGAGTGGCTGCAGAGGCCAATGCGGGAATGGCAATCCTTTCCGCACCGCTGGCAGATGTACATGGAGGCTTCTAACATTTGACTCCTGACCTTTCTTTTCTGCCTTTTTGTCTCATTAAGCAAAACCCACCCCTCTTCAAACTTGGAGATGCCTTGCTGTAGAGTGCGCTTCCAGGTAGAGCTCTCGGAGGCCAGAGTTTCCCAGGAGTCAATGTCAACCCCCATGGCCTTGAAGTCTCTCTTAAAGGTGTCTTTAAAATGCAAGAGGGGTCTGCCTAAAGGTCGTTTTCCCTGGATGAGCTCTCCATACAGCAGATCTTTGGGGATTCGCCCCTCGTCCATCCTCACAACATAGCCCAGCCAGCGCAGGCGCCTCTGCTTCAACAACGCAAACATGCTTGGGATACTATCCGCTGAAAGATGTGAAAAATGCAGAAACGGTGTATGGAATACCGTGCTCCCATATTATGAGAGCAGGGAAAATGATTTATTTATTGAAAATAGATTTTGCACCAAGTTCACTAGCTGGACCTCGCTGTCCATGATCTGGGCTTTTCGCCTTAAACAATAAGCAAAATAAAATCACAACTAATTCGGAATGAGTGAAGGAGGTGGTCTGAAGGTTGGCAGACATTCATCCTGTGCTGATCTTCTTCGACAGCGCTTCTTTGAGAAGGACATTCACTACACACCCTAACAAAGGGTTTGGCCACAAAGAATGGCCCACACTTAACGTGACAGTCGCATTGAGGAACGGCCTTCATGCAGCATCTCTGGGGGAAAGTGACATTTTGCGGCACACCCAGAGAACTGTCAGCTATTTACCACGCGCGACTTCAGGACTCATGCAAGCGGGCGGCCTATTGTAAATCACCGCCGACAGCATTGTGGGACACTTGCATTTAGGCAGGCGTAAAAAAAAAAAAGAAAGAAAGAAAGAAACCTCCTCAGGCACCTTCTGTCAGCGGCGTGACAGGACAGAGAGACTCCTGTCTCCTTTGTTAACTCGACAGACAGGAGAGGTCTCTCAGACTTTCAGCTCATTTGAGCGTTCACCTGCGTGCAATGAATTCTTCATGCTGCATCAGAGTGGAGATTTAATAACCATACACAGGACATGAATTGAAGAACTCTGCTGGCTTTTTAAGAGAAAACGAAGAGTCCATCAGAAACGCAAGTTCGCACTTGACATTTCGAGCCTGCATCATTTTGGACAAAGTCTACGAAATATTCCAGCAGCTCGCTGGCAGCAATTCCGTATCATTACCTTCCTCCTCGGAAAGAGAAGCTCAGCCCTGCTGTGACACATGCCACTCAGGTGCTAGAGCTGCATTTTTCAAGCACAGCTGCAGGGTTCTTCAACATAATAACGAGGTTATTTTCTCTGACTCTTCTCCTCCTCCATACAACAGCACACATGCCGGAGAAGATATGCAAGGTGCTCGGCTTGTCAGTCACCGGATTGACACAAAGTTCATTACTGAGCTGTTTATTTTTGAAAAATCAATTCTCAAAAATTGTGACAGTTCTTTTCAAGTTATTTATTTCTCATTCATCATTCAGGAGTAAAACATCATTCTTTTATTCTAGTATTTTATTATGGAATGGTTTACCATCAAATGTCAAAGGTGCCAGGAGTAAATCTCAGTTCAAAGTTCTCGTCTAAAAGTTTTTATTTGAAAGTCTTAACAGACAAGAATCCAGTCATTTTGTCTTTTATTAAACGTAATTTTCCACTTTTAATATATCTCTCTACTTACCTATTGATAACTATGTTTTATTGGTGCTAGTGAACTATGTTACGTGTATTTTTATTTTTTTTTATAATGGACCACAATGAAAATAAGTCCATGTACTTTCTTGTGTCATCCATATATTATGTTATTTCCATTAACATTTTAAGATTGAATAAACAAATCAAAATCAAACAAAAAATGTAAAAATAAATAAATAAATAAAAGCATAATCCATACCCATGTCATTCATCCAAGAAAACATATGTATACAAGAAAACATAACAGCTTAGTTGTTTGCAAACTCACTTACTAGCATACTTTCACACTAACAAGCATGCACGGTAAAAATTACATTCTTGCATACTTGTATACTACAACACTTGCAGATAAGTGTTACTTTATTTCTACACTATTATTTGTATAGCATAGTTTACTTGCATACTTATTACATATTAGAATATTATTAACATATTACCATATTTAGTAAGAATACTTGCATACTATATATATATACTTTTATTATATCATATCATACTTATTGCACTCTAGCATGCATGCATCCTAGCATATGTCCTAACCAGCACACAATACTAGTATATTTAAACACATGCATGCAGATTTGCATACTGTACATACTTGCTAGCATACTAGCATGGTTGTATAGCCCATTTCTACACTTCCAAAGTAGCATACTTTGAATTGCACACTCTTAATACTTGTAAATTTCCACACTAGCACACGTATACTTGCATACTAGTGTATTATATTTTATACTTCCATACTACTATATTATCAAACAAGCATGTTTATGTGTTAATGAATACTTACCTGCACGCTTGCATACAACCATAATAACACACCAGCACACATGTCCTTATGTGCATGGTAATGTACATACTGAAATATTAGCACATACTTGAATACTTCCACACTTGCACACTAGGCTTATGCACTAATACTAGAATAGTATATACTAGCACACTTACATGCTAGGGATGCTGAATGATTTGACAGACAGAGAGAAAGTGCGCACACACACACACACACACACAGGTGATATGGGCAGGCCAAAACCCTTCACTAAGCTGTAACTGGATGCTGCTGATCCTAGGACTTGTGAGACAGACGAAGTGTCATGGTGGTGAGGAGATTAGATAAAGTAAAGTCCACTTGGGTTTATTTCAATTTAGTCTGATCGCCAGAGCGTTACAGAGGTCCCCAATGGTGTGGGGGTGTGGGGAGAGAGAGTGTTCCATCCCTCACAAATTCAGAAGAGAATTCTCTTCTGGAACTCAAAGGGGCCATGAGGTTAATCTTGCAAATACGAGAAGCTTAGAAGAACCAGTTTAGCATCACAGACTGTAGCAAACTGTGAAAATAATCACAGTCACTTCAAAAAAATGTCACTGTTCAGGGGCTCAAACTACCCTGTTTTCTATAAACATGAACAAAAGGATTAAAAGTTTCAGGTTGTTTGCTAGCATACTTGTATACTACTATACTTTCAGAACTCCAAGCTAGTGTAGTACAGTATGTACGTGCAGTACTTGTACACCACTGTACTTGATTAATGCGTACTAGTATACTCACATGCTAGCACACTTCCATACTTACAAACCTGTACAGTACAACTGTACAATATCATACATATGCATACAAGCAGACTTGCGTACTAATGCACATACATACTAGTAGACTTACAGGCATGCACAGCAGCATATAAACACACTTTCACACTCAAATGTACCTTAGCACACATGCATACTTACACATGAACATATATACTTGTCCACCAGTACACATGCATACTAGAATACTAGCAGACTTACATACCAGCAAACGTGTGTACTTCCATACTAACATACTCGCACAGTAGTGCACATGCATGTTTGTATACTAGCAGAGTTACATTCTAGTGTACATGCTTACTCGCACACACACACACACATTAGAACATTTCCATAATAGCATACAGTACAAGTATATTGTACACTAGCACGCTTACATACTAGCATACTTGTGTTACCTACAGATTTCTTAAACAATTAAAATGAACAATATATTTTGGGTAACAGGAAAATATATGAGTTAAATAAATAAATATTTAAGAATTTCTACTTTTGTGTATGCAGTAAGTATAAACAGAATAATATATGTGCATATTTCACAGTAAATACAGAAACTCGAGCCCTGATTATATTGAACATTAAGAGTAAGTGCACTTGACTGTAAATAATAGCAGTTGCTCTGTGTGTGTGTGTGTGTGTGTACAGCAGCAGCAGTATAATATTAGTGCTAAAAGGATTTGTACAGTGTGTCACGGAGCAAGGTTACAGCTCAGAATGAAAAATAAAGAAAAATCTGTCTGCACTGAAGCTCTTTAAGTGTTTTGATACTTATACACACTCAGTTTATCTGAAAAGTAAGTGCACTACTCCACACACTCCTTTCACTGACAAGCACAGAATCATTTCAGTAAAATCTCTTATACCTATTTTCAAGAGTTTTGGAGATCAGGTGTTTGTCCTTGGCCAACAAAGCATCTTCACTGTTGTGGGAAAAGGAAGTCTTGAAGAGAGATGATGAAGTCAGGGAAACCACACCACAGCTACAGGGAGTGTGTAGAACAAACACACTGCTAGAATACAACACTTACCTGCTTGAACAATTAGATACTGGCACACTAAGAAGCTAGCATACTTGCACACTAATTGTTAGGATACTATAACACTTGCCTACATTGCTAACTTGTGTGTACGTGTTCACTGCTTCAGTTGGGTTAAATGCAGAGGATGAATTTCACTGTGTTTGAGTGTGCAAGGCACACTTAAATACTAGCATACCATAATTACATACTTGCATACTAACTGTTAGAATACTATGACACTTGCCTACTAGCACACTTTCATAATCACACGCTTGCATACTAGCATACTTGCACTCTAGCATATTTATTGCTAGAATACTAGAACACTTACCTGCTTGCAGACATGCATACTGTCATACTTGCATACTAGCACACTTAGATGCTTGCATACTAATTGCAAGAATATTATAACACTTGCCTAGTTGCACACCTTCATAATCACACACGTGCATACTAGCACACTTAGATGCTTGTATACTTATTGCTAGATTACAGTAATATTTGCCTACTTGCACACTAATCGCTAGAATACTATAACACTTGCCTACTAGCACACCTGCATAATCATACACTTGCATACTTGCACTCTAGCATATCTATTGCTAGAATACTAGCACACTTACCTGCTTGTACAATTAGATGCTAGCAGACATGCATACTAGCATACTTAGATGCTTGCATACTGGCATACTTGCACACTAGCATACTAATTACTAGAATATTATAACACTTGCCTAGTTGCACACCTTCATAATCACACACATGCATACTAGCACACAAGCATTTGCATACTGGCACACTTAGAGGCTAACATATTTGCACGTTAGCATACTAATTGCTAGAATAGTATAACATTTGCCCACTTGCACACCTTCATAATCACACACGTGCATACTAGCACACTTAGATGCTTGCATACTGGCATACTTGCACACTAATTGCAAGAATATTATAACACTTGCTTAGTTGCACACCTTCATAATCACACACGTGCATACTAGCACACTTAGATGCTTGCATACTTATTGCTAGATTACAGTAACATTTGCCTACTTGCACACTTTGATGCTAGCAGTTTTTCATACTTGCATACTAATCACTAGAATACTATAACACTTGCTTACTGGCACACTTAGATACTAGCACACCTGCATAATCATACACTTGCATACTAGCATACTTAGATGCTTGCATACTGGCACACTAGCATACTAATTACTAGAATATTATAACACTTGCCTAGTTGCACACCTTCATCATCACACACATGCATACTAGCACACTAGCATACTAATTGCTAGAATACTAGAACACTTGCCTACTAGCACACTTAGATACTGGCACACCTTCATAATCACACATTTGCATACTGGCACACTTAGAGGCTAACATATTTGCACGTTAGCATACTAATTGCTAGAATAGTATAGCATTTGCCCACCTTCATAATCACACACGTGCATACTTGCACACTAATTGCAAGAATATTATAACACTTGCTTAGTTGGACACCTTCATAATCACACACTTGCCTACTAGCACACTTAGATGCTTGCATACTTATTGGTAGATGACAGTAACATTTGCCTACTTGCACACTTCGATGCTAGCAGTTTTTCATACTTGCATACTAATTGCTAGAATACTATAACACTTGCCTACTTTGATACTAGCACATATGCATATTAGCATGCATACTCATTTCTTCTTGCATGTTAGTTTACGTGCACACTTGTACACTAGAAAACTTGCATACTAACCCATTAGCTTGCTTTCATACATATACACAAGCATACTAGCCTTGTAGAACACCACACGTACCTACTTGCAGAGTAGTACCCATGAATAATTGAACATTTGCATACATGCCTATCTGTATGGGACTTGCATACTTTACACATTTGAATACTAGAACACAGTGCTTATTTGCATACATATCTATACCTGACCTTGCATATGATTATGCTTGCATGCTTAAATTCTAAGGCATTCATATACTTGCACACCAGGCAACATTCTTGAACACTTGCATACTAACAATCAGCTGTATAATGCAACACTATGAGAGGATAGTGTGTAATAGACAGAACATCATCTTCATCCTAGTGCAGTACTCTGTGTGTTAATGTGCTGTATATCTAATGCTAGTGGATAGTTAACGTGAGACGCCGCCTGGTGGTGTAAAGTAGAACTGCACGCCCAGTTCGAGCTCCAGGAAAACCCAACACTTTCCCAGTTGCAGTTCTGTTGTGTCCCTGAAATGCACATTTATTTTCTGCTTTAATTCAGCTATAAACTTCACTTCATCTCCAAGTTTGTCATGTTAAAGAAAAACTACAAAGTCCTGAAAACTTTCTCATAAAGTTACAGCTTTAGTTCGGACCGGTACAAAACGCTGACACTGGAGACTCCTTCCTAAATAAATCATTTGTTTGTTTAGTCTCAGATTATGGGGCTCGTCCACTGTACAAGTCCCTGTGAATGAGCTGTTACGATAGAAACTAATTAATTAATGAATATAATCCTGTGATTTTCTCTACAATCAGCACTCAGACCGATCAGGATTAAATTCAGCAGCGCTTTGGTGGAAATACTACAAAAACTCGTAAATATCCTGCTTGGATAAACAGGTTGTTTTGATTTTATGTAGAATATTTTAATTCAGGGGAAAAAAAATTCTCAGTATGATTACATCACCTGGTCTTTTGTTTATTCAAAACAACAACAATCTAGAAATATAATCTTGTGCTGTAACATATATGACATACCATCCTTTCTCTTAATGCATCAGATTATTTCATATAAAACGAAATCCCATATGAAACAACATGACACAATTTCAGCTCCTCGTTCAGCTAACAACGCGTTACAGAACACTGATTCAGTGTAACAGGTTCTCGCTGTATGGATGATGCATCTCTCTAGGAAACGTCAGCTCTCAGAGGCAGCCATCTTGGACAGAACGTGTGCTGGTGCTCCACATGATTACTCCTCGGCTCATCATCTGCGTGCACACACCCGGGCTGGGTTTGACGTGCATGCTTCATTAAGAGCAATGAGGAGGAACCCAAGAGGAGCGACTCTTCACAACGATCCATCAGTGATGTTTCTGCGCCTGAAAGCTGGTTATCGTCTTACTGAGAAGCCACAAACGTTTGGATCGAAACATTTTCAAATCAAAATAAATGACAATACAAGTATGATTTTTTTTTTTACTTTATCTCATCTCATCTCATCATCTCTAGCCGCTTTATCCTGTTCTACAGGGTCGCAGGCGAGCTGGAGCCTATCCCAGCTGACTACGGGCGAAA
>JAODLJ010000016.1:3077126-3092975 GCA_027576115.1 Cathorops melanopus
ATTTGTAAATTATTGCATTCCGTTTTTATTTACAATTTGTACTTTGTCCCAACTTTTTTTGGAATCGGGGTTGTAGTTACATTTTAATGTCGTCAAACACTTGAGGAGATACTTCTTGTTATGACATAATGTGTGAGAGAGAGAGAGAGAGAGAGAGAGAGATATTAATCAAACTCAAATTTTCACAGGTTGCCGTTTGGGATGGGAAAGAGTACCGTCCCTTTTTTTTTTTTTGTCCAAGAAACTAAACAAACTGCGTGTGTGTGTTAGGGAGGAGAACCTCAGGGTGTGAACATGCGTACGTTGTTCGTGGAGCTCTTGAGAGCCAACAAGCCTCTGGTGCTCCATAACGGCCTGATTGACCTGATCTTCCTGTATCAGTGCTTCTACGCTCACCTGCCCGAGAAACTGGGAACCTTCACCACTGATCTGTCGCAGATGTTCCCTGCCGGCATTTACGACACCAAATACGCCACTGAGTACGAACTCCGCTTCACGGCATCGTACCTGGAGTATGCGTATAAGAAGTGGTACGTTCATTTTATTATTAAAAAAAAAAAAAACCACACCACTGTTTAAATGTGCTTGGGCATTTTGTTAAAGAAATTCTGTAAAAAGAAAAAATAATTAGCAGTAAAATTAATTCTTAATAAAGTAGTCATTTAAAAATAAATAAATAAATGATAAATTAGTTTTGCATTTCTAGTGTGCTGTTCTATTTAAAATATTCCAAACAGGCTTGAGGAGTTTTTTTTTTTTAAATCACAATTTGGAATTTTTTTTTCTTTTGTAAAGACGTGAATGCAGCATGAATAAGTTCAGCGTGCGATAAAACTGATAATGTTGCACAGCACTGATCGATGCTCGCTGACTGCTCCTGGTACACGGTCCTTTATGAGGGCGGGGCCTCTGCATTCCGGAGAGCATTTGATTGGACGTAGTTTGGAAGAGTACGGGATGAGTCGTCGAAGTTTTGTTCACCGTGATACAACTTTGAAATTAAAAACTTAGACAAAAAGCTCCAGATTTGATTTCATGGATGCTTTAAACACTTTTTTTTTTTTTTTTTACAAAACAAATGAACTCTTGGGTTTTGTGTTACAAATAATAATAAAAAAAACAACCTTTACGAATGTACTGTACAGGAGGAGTGTTAGAATTTGGAGCTGGGTTGCTTAACGACGACAGTGAAACGCTGAGGAAATCCCGTTCTGAAGGATGTAAATGTTCTCCTGGAGCTGGAGGAGAATTATGAAGTGGATTTTGAGCTGAAGGTGTGTGCACGTTTGTTATTTCAGCAAGTTGGACAACAGCAGAGCCCTCGAGGCCGCTCAGGACGGACCTCACGTGTTCCTGGAGTTTTGTAATTACACTGGACGTCTGCAGAGCTACGTGGACTACAGGCCTTGCGTCAACAGCCACGCCCGTGACAGTCCTCTGAACATCTGCGTTCAGTTCTCGGTAAGTTCCTCTCAGGATCTACAGAGGACACGGTCAATAATCGATAAAATGCTGAGTAGTGGGTTGGGAGATTCACGCACGTAACATTCTCTTTCCTCTGACTGAAAACCATCACATCATGTGGTACGCGCGCGGTTTCATTTCCTGTGAATGAGTGGTTTCTATAGAAACGAGTGCATGAATATAAACCTGCACTACTGTCAGAGCTGCCGTCATAGAAAATTAATCAACGCCTTCTGACTAATCATAATCCAGAATTCTTGTTGTATAAAATAACTGATTTTTCTGCAGTCTCTTTACAGCTGCTATAACTCGAGCGGCCACTAGATATCGCCCTGCGCTGTTTTCAGCAGCTCAAAGCATTAAAGCTTCAGCTCTAAACTTGTTTCCATGACAACAGTTATACAATCAGAAGCCACGAAATCGAGTCTCACTTTATCGAATCTCCTTGTATGTGCTTTTCCACAGACTCAGGACTATCTAGCCATCTATCTGAGTTTCCTGAACACGTCTTATACAGTATAAATGCTCTTGTGGATAATTTACAAAAAAAAACTAGTTCATATCCAGAGTGATGGAGACGGAGCTGAATTTAATCATTTTCCTCCTTGTGTGCGTTACGGCAGGCTTACGGGTGGTGCCCCAGCGGCTCTCGCTGCCCCATGTCACATGACACGGACCTCATCATCCGGCAAGACGAGAAAAGCAAAGAGGACAAGCGACAAAAAAGGAAGCGCAGGAAGAAGAAGAAGGCTGAAAAGGAAGAGGAGGAGGGGACACCGCAGGATAAAAAAGCTCACGTGGAGGATATAGATGAGGACGGCGAAGAGAAAGAGGAGCAGAAGGAAGATAAACAGGTTCAGGGGAACGTTACGGCTCACAACGAAGAGATGCCAAGCGGAGAAACTCCAGCTATCGAGTCTCAGAGCGATCCTCCTCAAACACACGACGCGAAAAACGAAAGTCCGAAAGCCAGCGAGAGGAAGGTGGAAGGAGGAACACACCGAGCCGGCTTTGACGCCTTCATGACCGGATACATTTTCGCCTTCGCGAGCGTCCGGAATACCGAAGAAGGATCGGACTCGTGGATTCCTTCCTGCGCCAACAAGCTGTACCTGAGCGGCAAGAGCGTGCCACTTCACATCGCCAAAAGCACCTTCTCAAAGTCCTCCAGAGCTCACGTGACCAAGATGGAGCACATCTGGAGAAAACAGTTTCCCAAAGCAGACGGGAACGTGTGACGGGAATTTGTTTTTGGGAAATTTTTCATTTAAAGTCGCCTCAAATAGTGTAATAAAGTGGCACTGATTTTATACATGTTTAAAAAAAAAAATGAACGATTTACTCTGTACAGTTTTCTCACACACCTACGTACACCTTCTGGTGGATCCGGAGTCTATCCCGGGAATGCTCAGGGGTGAGGTAGGAATACACTCGATGTATGGTCCGTTGCAGGTCTACGCACGCAGACATCCAAAATCGGAACGATTTAGCTCTGCCGAACCACCTTCGGAAACTGGAAAACCTAAATGGAAGTTCAGAATTCCATTTCAATTTTGTAAATTTTTTTCTTCGGTGTGAATATATTCACTTTTCACGTATGGACCTGTAAAGCATTTAAATTTCATCTCCTCCCTCTTTCCTTTGATAGATTGAAGGGGCGTGGCCAAGCAGACAGCTGCAGAATAGCGAGATTTATCAGCGGAACTACCGATTTGGAACTAGCACGGAAATTGTAATTTACATAAATAAAAAAAAAAAAAAACACCACACAGTACATGCAGAATTATTCTCACTTTTAAACGACACAAAGCAAATCGTTTATTATTCTTTTTAAATGACTGTATACATACATACATGCACTTCAACACTGGGGGAGGAAAAAAAAAACAAAACAAACCTGAAGCAATATGAACGGGTGGGAAAAGAATCAGGTCCTGATCTGTCTTTGGTAGAAATTATACATCTCTTAACATCGATTACACACCTGTGATGAGAAAACAGCCAGGACGAACGACGTCAGACGACATATTTACATCCGTTTGTGCTCATCAAACTGGATTAATAAACACACTTTACACACACAGTTGACCAGCAGGGAAAGTAAGACAGTAAAATTCTTTTTCCTCCTCATAAATATCAAAATAGAGCCTCTCTCTCTCTCTATATTACTATAAAACTAGTCTGCTTCGGTTAGATTTATTGCATAGAAATGTAGTGACACATCCAACAATTAAAAAGATTAACCCATCAAGTTCCTTGATTCAAGTGCAATGTACAAATTTTTAAGTAGTTACAGACACTGACTTTTTTTTCTTCCTTTTTTAGACCAAGTTTTAATCTCTGCCAGAGTAACGCTCGCTGAAATACAGGTGAACTGCGTGTACGGAATGTTTTTATCTCTTCCAGCGATCGGTGCGCTAATTAAGAGGAGACGCATACAGTGCAAAACTCCGAGTGAATAGCTGTAATAATGTTTAAATACCCAGGAAAAAAATAACCACCATTCTGTTAATTCTAGCTTTTACATTTCCCAAAAGAAGAAAAAAAAAAAAACGTTTCTATCGCAGTGGTGCGAGTCACAGAACGAAAGTGTTTGTCCAATTAAGAGAAATCTAGTGCTTGTAAAAATACATTCATTCGCTCTCCGTCTGTGTGTGTTTATTTTTAGGTAACGGTCTGGGTAGAAACATCACGCTGGGTTCTCTCAGAGGAGGAAAAACAAAAATCCACACGTCTTAAGTGTTAATACGACGAAGTAATGTGTCTTCTCAGATGTCGCATCTGGACAGGAGGTCAGGGGAGGCAGAGGCACGGCAGGGCGCGAGAACGATGGAGCGCAGTTCCTGTGGCTCAGCTGGCACACTCAGAGGAAGTGGGTTCCTGCTGGTCAGGGAGAACACGCTGGACGCGTTCTCTTCATCCTCGGCTTCCATGTCCTCGCCGTTTCCGTTTGGCAGCAGGTTTTGCGCCTTGTAGTCGTCGTCGATGTCGAAGAAGCTGCCTCTGCTACTCGAGCAGTCCATGGCTTCCTCGGTCTCGTCTGACTTCGCCCTCGCTCTGGAAGTCTCTCTCGGTCTGTAGGGCGGGATTTCGGGCACGCTGTATTTCTTCGCCCAGCCGCTGAGCGCTTTAGGCCGGACGTCGCCGCCCTCGCTTCTCGCTGCGATAAAGGCGTCGGACAGCGCCTGCTGTGGAGACACGGGCAGGGAGTGGCACTGTCGTCCTGGCAGCTGCCACAGTTCAGGCCAGGAGCTGCTGGTGTTCATCTGAGGCTGGTACAAGCTCATGCTGCCTCGTGGTGAATGCAAGTCAAACATGAGCGAGAACACTGACTTGCTGGGCATGTCAAAAAATTTGATCTTGCCGCCCTTGAGGTCCTCGCGAGCGCTGAAAGGGTTAACCTTGGCAACTCCTCGTGGTCCAGGGTTATAGTAAGGGTCCTGGACGTTGACCTTGCGGCCTTGTTTGCGGGAAAAGATGTCCGATTGGCTGCGCGAGAGCCAGATGTTGCGCCGTGGACGAGGGGACTTGGGCGGGATCTTATCATCCTGTAGACCCAGAGGGTTCAGCCTCTTTATACCCTGGAACTTCTCACCTAAAAACAGGCACGGAGAGAAGCAGAGAGCCTTCACATGCTGAAATATTTAACATTTTCTACAATATTAGTTCTGAAGTCTTAAATAAATACGTTGCTCTTTTACATGCATCTCAAGCAGAAGTAAAGTTTTAGCATTTTCAAGGCTCCTAAAGTGAACAGAGAGAGGAGAAAAAAAATGCATTTAAAGATTTCATTGCACTTCCAGTACATTTAGAATTATCGTATACGTTTACAACGTAGAACGAGTTCTCTTTGATTATCAGATGAAGCTGTATTGATCTCAGTCTCATCACCTGGTCAGACACGGCCTTTAAACACGAGCAGCTTTCACGCGAGCGTCGGTGGGGGAAAAAAAAAAAAAAATCTAAATAAATTCGTTTATCATTTTTTATTCTATCCACATTCACTGGATATGAGCAATCACGCGCTCCGCTTGGCTACTACTAGGATATCAGCTTGTATACTGGAAGTAGAAAAAAAACAAAATGGTGGAGCGTGTTGTTGAACCAGCAGAGGACAAAATAAAAACTCTACTTAAAAAACAAAACCCCAAACAGCAAGATACGGAATGAAAGTAATTGATGGTAAGAACAAATCTTTTTTTTTTTTTCAAGAATTATTGCATTTTTCACAAATTGCTCCTGTCATTTTGCTGATTTGTTTACATTCTAAGCAGAAATGACTTTGTCGGACATTTTTATTGAATTTGCAAAAAATAAAAATGCTCGCTCTCAAAATCTAGTGAATGTGGATTGAATTAAAAAAAAAAAGTTATTCCACTCAATCTTGTCGTACATGGATTATACTGTAGACAACTCTGTGCTACGCTCCTCATCGGCGATCAGCTCCTGTATGACTCGATTTTGTGGAATCACCGTTAAATATCATAAAATAAAATTTATGCTTTGCTGACCCAAAGGTGTCAAAGTGTATTAATGAATCAAATCACGGTCCTTCCCACGCCATGTAGCGCATAGGGCGGCGCCAATCTCCGTTTCCGTAGCCCTCGGCCTCTCGCCTATTGCATAACTAGGGTTACAGTGGGGGGCGGGTCCTCTGGTAACCGTGAGAGTTTGACTCCCCACTCGCATCTGTATCGCAGTGTGCCTTGCCAGACGGCAGCAGG
The DNA here is from genome assembly GCA_027576115.1 of Cathorops melanopus. Classification (NCBI taxonomy): domain Eukaryota; kingdom Metazoa; phylum Chordata; class Actinopteri; order Siluriformes; family Ariidae; genus Cathorops; species Cathorops melanopus. Next base: position 3,083,315 of record JAODLJ010000016.1, read on the forward strand.
TACCATTTTTTTTGATGGTCTTTGGTATGACCCGACCGTAAATAGAACTCGCGATCTCCTAATCGAGAGGTGGACACGCTAACCACTAGGCTAACTCACGGTAGTTGTATTAATGAAAGAAGGGAAAAAAATATATAGTTCACCACCAGGGGGCAGGACATGAAACTACTCCATTCTGGATGGGGGCCAGAACTAAAGGTAAATGTGCACCAGAGAAATGTACTGTATGTAGCTCGAGACTGAAATTGTGGTATGCGTAGAATTGCACAAGCATCGTGACATGATGTCAGGTTTCAGCCTTGTCTGGAATAATGTGAAACAAAATAAAATAAAAGAGCAGATGTTCACTGGAGCTTAGCGGAAGAGCAGAACCAAAACGAAAACGCAAGTGCTGCTCAGGTAGCAAAATGTTCCCGGACTGAAATAGATCAGATCGGAACGGAAGGGAAGGGATGGGATGCTGAATGACTGATGGGATGGCCAGAGAGAGAACTGGCGCTCCCTCACTTCCTGGATTAACTGCCAAAGGAAATTAGAGAACAGGGTTGTAAAACTCAGAGTGTAACTGGAGCTGGTGTACGAGCAGACCGTTCGCTTCAGCAAAAAGACAGCAGGCTGTAGCTCCACCCCCACCCCGACGGGCAGGGGAGTCAGGTGGAGGATCTGGCCGTGCGCGTTCTGCAGCTTCCTAATTGTTCAAAATAACTCGGGTGTTGAATTATAGAATCGCTGCCCATCTGTCTGCTCAATACTTCGACTTAGCAAAAAACACTGATTATTTTATTAAGACGTTTTGTTTTGTTTGTGTGCCGTACTGTTCATCCTGCCTTCTGATGAATAATTTATCAGGTGTAACAAGAAATCCAGGTGTGAGGATCCTAAGGTTTCACTTGCACTACTATTATTACTACTACAACAACAATGATTAAAACTAAACAAACAAGGGGTGTGTGTTCGTTACACACCTTTAGCGATGCTCTTTTTATCCATCTCTGCTGGGATATGAATCCTCTCCCTTTCACCTTCTTCAGCTTTCAGACGCCGCTGGACGTCCTCCAGCCTCTTAACAATATCCGCGAACGAAGGCCTGAGTTTTGGGTCCATCTGAAACAGGAGGGAAATAAAAACGCTCATGAAAACAAGACACAATAAACAGCACGTTCAGTGTGCAAGTGTCCGACCCATGACCTTTACAGCTGTCTTAATTTCCACCATGAAACACGCAGCAAAAAACGGGGCCGTTTCAGTAAATTCCGCCATCTTGGAATTACAGAAGAGGAGATCACATGATCCAAGTGGTCATACGTTAGAGTTTCCTTTAATCAATACGACAACATGAACGCGAACACGGCGTTTTCTGATTTATCCACTTTGAAAAGTGGATTAAAATTTTTTTTTAGAGAATTACAGAAATCCATTATCCAAAATACTAGAAATAAAATCTGTGTCTCGGACAGTGAGTAGAGCAGCTCAGTGCGAGATGAAGAAGTGTTCAGGAACAGAACTTACGTTGCAACAGTTGAAGGTGAGCTGCAGGAAGTCAGGAGGACAGTCTCCAACCATGTGCTGGAACGCGTGATAATCCAACCCGAAGGTCTGCCAACACACACACGCACGATTTTCAACAAACTTTGTTTCATTTTAAACTTTATTGTCCATAATTTCAATTAAATAACTCTGATGCATAATCAGTCCATATAGAGGGAAGTTTATGGATCTTGATGGTAAGATTATGTCTAAATTATTTTATTCTCTCCACATTCACTGGATATGAGCAATCGCACGCTCTGATTGGCTACTCTACTACTAGGCTATCAGCTCATATACTGCGAGTAGAAAAAAAAACAAAATGGTGGAACGCGTTACTGAACCAACCGAGGACGAAATAAAAACTCTACTTGAAAACAAAACCAGAAAGGCAGCAAAATATGGAAAGAAAGTATCTGATGGTAAGAACAAATCTTTTATTTTTCCCCCCCAAGGATTTGTATTATTGTATTTTTCACAAATTGCTCCTGTCATTTCGCCAGCTTGTTTACTTTCTTCATCCTTCGGCATTAAAATTTATTGATTTTATTTATTGATTTTTTATTTAGACTGGTTCAAAAGCTCAAAGTAGTTTGAAAATTACAGAACTGAAAAGTCCAAGGAAGAATCAATTAAATAAACGTCTAAAGCTATTCTATATGTTGGCACGACAGCAAGACGGCATTTTCTACAGTACCAAAAAAAAATAAATGCACGAATTAACTTTCGTCCTGTCATAAATAGGTTAAGGAGATCGCCTAAGCGGAAATTATTTTGTTGGACGTTTAGTATAGTTTTATTTATTGAATTTGCAAAAATAAATAAAAAGCTGTTTCTCAAAATCCAGTGATCGTGGATAGAACAAAACAGTTATTCCACTCAGTCCCGTTGTACATGTCGGCTATCAGCTCACGTACGACTCGAGTTCATGGAATAATTGCTTATTATTTATTTATGATTTGATTGAATGTAAAATTATCCTGCAGGATGCTTCCTTTTTTTTTTTTTTAAACCATTTTTCAAAGTTAAAATGGAGTCAGTCAGTGTCATATCTTTGAGATCCCCTGAAAGAATACATTTCAATTCACAGCTATCTCGCATTCAAGAGCAATTTGCCAGAGCAGAGAGAGAAAGAAAACTGACTTCGGTGCGAGGCAGGAAGTCGGGATCGGCCTGTATCCTGGCGATGATCTCGCACAAGATGATGCCGAATGAGAAAACGTCGGCCTGGAGATGGACACGGAGAGCATCGCGTTAGAATCGCGCTTATAATCTGTGAAACGGTGCGTGTTCTGGATCCCGTCGGCTCACCTTCTCGTTATACGTTTCGCCTCGCAGAACCTCTGGTGCCATCCAGAACGGAGAACCCACCACCGCGAGCTTCTCTTCATCGGCCCTGGGGGCACAAGAGCGAGAGAGATTCTGAACATTCTCAAACGGGTTCACACACGTTCCACGTAGAAGCCCTCGAGGTGAGGAGGAAGTCTTTGATCATGTTAATTTGAGCAGAGAAGAAGTGCAGAGAGAGAGAGAGAGAGAGAGAGAGAATGCACACAAGTGTGAGAGAGCTTCTTGAGCTGCTTTGGTATTATTAGCTCTCCTATTAGTTCACTTCTGAACACTATGTTCTACCAGAACAGATGTCCTTACGAGTCTCACACACACACACACACACACACACACACACACACACACTCACTCTCTCTCTCGGGTCACTTACTCATGACTGGGGATTTTTTCTGCAAGTCCAAAATCTCCAACGATTGCAGTGTAACCGTTTTCATCTGATTTGATCAGGCAGTTCTGCAAACACACACACACACACACACAAAATAGTAATGCATTGACAATTACTAGCTTACACTGATTTGTCAGCCCTCTTTTTATCTTTACATCTTGGGCGGCACCCTAGTGAAAAAGTTTTGGCGCCCACACTAATCACCACATTCCTTTTCTACAAATATTACAATCACTTCAGACTGATTTATTTGTTCGAGAGCGGAAAAAGAAATCAAATGATTCACTACAGTTGTTTCATAAAGAGGGAATTTTCTCAAATCAGATAATTCTTGACTCATCTAGACTCTCGAGGCCAGCTAAGTCAGTCAAAGGCCAAGTTAAGAGGACCTGCTGACAGGCTGCATTCAAATCCTCATGTTTTTTGTGCCATGATACGACCTGGAGGAATCTGGTTCTCGGTTTGGATTTGCATACGAGGCATTAGGTGGTCACGTGTGTATGAAAGCGAGCGCGTTCGTATTTGATCATTCTAGAAAGTATGCGGTTCTGCAGCAGGCTTTATCACATCCAGAGAAAGACAGAGCAGAAGCAGATTTTCGATTTAATAAGATTAGCCATGCTCTCTGAGTGGGGGAACATTACTTCACCTCCCCTGTCAATCACAGCGACACCAGCCAATCACGGCCGCCTCTGAGCTCATGTATGTCGAAGGGGGCTGATGGTGCTTTTTTTCCCCCCTTTCCAGCAGGGAGTGTGAAAGACATGACACTAGCGGTCTTGAGGTGTCTCAGAGGAGGCCTGAGTGTCGGTGTGTTACCTTGGAGGTGAGGTCTCTGTGAAAGATGCCCTTGGAGTGCAGGTAGGCCAGACCCATGGCGATATCCGACGCCAGTTTGACCCGCGTGGTCCAGCTCAGGTACTTGTTGCTGTCCAGCAGCTGCTCCAAGTTCCCGCCGTTGATGTACTGCAAAAACAAGAATACACTTGTGTGCTTAGATGCATGGAACCAAGAAGGGAAAGAAATCTGGAGAATTTTTCCTATTTATATAATCCTTCAACTCAGTGAGAATTTAAAAATAATTATGCTGTTAAATAGTTTATTCGGTCCTAATTCCTAATTAAAAAAAATTATACACTGAGGTAAACTTTATAATCTTGACGGTCAAGGGAAAAGAAAAAAAAAAAAATTCCATCTAGCCATCAGTGGGCGTGGTTAGACAGAGACTACACCGGAACACCAGGAGTTTGTATGAACCAATGGTTTCACGCTTTACTTGCGATCATCAGCAAACATTGCTCTAAACGTGCTTTCGAGTTAACAAAGCAACACACTGGGCTTTGTTAACCCGAAAGCACATTTAGAGCAATGTTTGCTACGTGTTTGCTGATGATCGCAAGTAAAGCGTGAAATCATTGGTTCAAACAAACTCCTGGTGTTCATTTGCATATTCGGATTTCCCAACAGGAAATCCCACCTTTTAGTGTAAAGTGGATTTCGGTTTTCTCAGCACGGCTGCTCTATTAATCCGGTTTTCCAGTCTCTTGTGGCGTGACCTAACCACGAGACAAAAAGTCTCAGTGTCGCTCTCTGTCCTACTTTCCTGTATGCCTGAAAACCAAACTGCATTATGACACCATGATGTGAAGATGAGTAAGTATTTAAAATCAGCGATGCTTCCTCTTCCTCCTCCATCATCTCATTGTAAATAAAACTGTTCTCCGAGACCTTTATCTGTTCATTGCCTTTATCTCTCACGGTTTAATCTGAGCTAATGGACTTACTGAGCGGAGCTAAAGTTCATGCACTGAAACATGTGAGGCGTCGCTTACACTAATGCTGACAGGCAGGGTGAGGACGAGAGCAAGGATGACGACATCATCTTAAAAAAAAAAAACCCCACCACACACATTCCTGTTTTGCATCAGACCACGTAGCATGAGATAAACACTCGTACACGCATTACAACATTTTCACCTTTCACATTAACACATGACATGACTCCGTGTAGAAGGAGTTTGGTACATGCTGTATTTAAACTGCACCACTGCTGTTGAATTCTGGACTCTGATTGGTCAGAAGGTGTTTAATAGTTTTCTATAAACAGCAGTTCAGCTGGAAAAAAAAAACCCCCACAGATTTATATTTATATTAACAAACTTGTTATCGTTTCTATAGTAATGGTGACGGTACGATTTCTCGAAGGAGACGTTTATTTAACAGCGCTTCAGCTTTCCGACACCTTCCGGACCCAGGAGTTTACGCGTCGCCGTTTCTCGTCTTATTAACTCCAAGAGATAGAGAAAAAAAAGAGGCTGGTGAGGGGACAAGTGTTTATATCTGTGAGAACAGGAACTTGTTTTATAAATGCCTCACAACATTAAAATGTAACTATAAACGGATAAAAAAAAAAGTTTCACGGTTTAATAAATAAAACCTGACGTGTTGCGAGAGAAAGAAAGGGCCTTTAGGTTGAGAAAAATGTTGACTGTTTTCTGATAACAGCATGACAATTTACACCCACCCTGATCGTTTCGAGTATCCCGGTTTTGTTTAAAAGGTATCAGCTTCCTGCTTTCGCCGAGCGCTCAAATGCAAATAACGTCTCCGATGTCCACTCTGGAAACAGAGACGGCGACCATCGAGGCCCCTTCGCACTTTGTTGGTCTTCTGTGAATCGTGAAACAAAGGGGGCTGCGGTGGAGGCGCATCAATCAGAGGAGTTTTGAGAGGGAGGAAGGCAGGTGATGTAACCGCTATATTTAAGCGGAGGTTCTGGTGCACGTGTGTGCACGCATCTCTCTCTCTCTCTCGACAGACAGACCGACAGCTTGCCCATCTGAAGCTAAATATACAGTCTCCTTCTCTGGACTTGGCTATTTTTGCCCTGTTTACTTTATTTGACCCAAACACCGATGACCTGGAAGGTGTTTAGTGGCTGGAAATTTTATTTGAATAAATAAATAAATAAATAAATATCCAAAATGAACAAAAATGGTGCATTTTTGTTAAAAAAAAAAAAGAAAAAAAAATCCATTCATGGACTCTCCAGCACCATGTCCCGGATAAATTATTTGTGCTCCTTCCACTGATTGACCCCACCGTCACCATTTCTTCAGCTCTTTAACCTTTACCACCCATCTGATGTCTCTCCTGCCTCTTCCTCAAGCTACATCTCAAGCTTCCTCCTAGTCTACATGAGGACAATTTTCACTTAACCGTTTCATAAATTACCCACAACGCCATGCTGTGGGATTCATGGTGCATCCATTTGAACTGAGAAGTCGGAATTTCCGAGTTCCCAGTCGGCCATTTCAACTGAAACACCTCCTGAAGTCACCGGATTTCCGATTCGGAAAGTCAGACCATACCAACAGAACAAAAGCTGTAGGAATGCACTCTATTTTGCACTTCTGTCTCAGTAAACCAGCCGTACACACACACACAGTACAGGCCACCTTCTATCTGTGGATGCTAACTGGTATTGCGAACGACGAGCCCAGCTCTGAGGCGGCTTCTGAGGTGAATGGAACGCAGAGTTGGTCCTTACATCATCTCTAACTACAGAGAGATGCAGTCACGTTCCAAAGCATTAACTTTCATGCTAATACCCAACGTCATCATGCTTATCATCACATACATCGCTAAGTAGCTGCAACTAATGCATTACACTGCATCCTGGGACTCCGAGTCCAGCGTTTACACCAAGTACTTCTACACTGGCTCTCATTAATATGATGTCGGGAGAGGAATCCGTAACCGCAAAACCTGGACAGATTCGCACCGGAATCAGGAAAAATCATAAATATTTCAGCATCTTATATGTGAAGGTTTTTTTTTTCCATTAAGCAGGTCATAAAGACTGGTGTGAATAATATAATATTATATTATATAGCCTCCATCACAGTACGGAGTCGGGGACGTGGCAGGTGGCAGACGTATGCAGCGTTTTATTCGGTGTTACACCGATGACAGACTTGTTTGTATGGAACACACCGGAGGCTGCGATCGCGGGTGTGTGTTAAAGCAGCACATGGCCCGGGAGCTCATCTGTGACTCATCATGTTTACCTGACGATCCGGTTCGTGCAGGAACGCCAGCTGATAACACATCGCATCGTTACTCAACCGGCATCCGCTATAATCTATCTGTCAGTCGTTCACCTGATCATACCCTTTAACCCACCTGATCACTCACACGCCTGGGGGAGTATCCGTTCTGTTCTCTAAAAGAAACTCTCCCCGAGGCTCTGCGGAATAAAGACTGAATTGTTTTGCGTGCCCCCCCCAATCTTTCCACAGTGTATTAATGCAGAAATGACAATAATCCATATTGTCATGTTGCCATGTAGAAAAACAAACAAACATCACAATGAAATGAAACGAAAAAACTTTTGAGCTGGAACTGAAATTTAGTGCAAACGAAAAACAAAACTGAGCCACCATTAATTACATCAAACAAAAATTTGCAACATATTTATTTTACTTCAAAATTAACCTGAACTATTTATTTATACATACGCTGAAATAAATAAACAAATGCTCAGCAGGCTCTCGGAGAAAGCAGCAGCATGTCGGGCTTCCTTCCTGCAGTCGGGTTGAACGCACCAGGGTTCAATTCATAACCCTCTGTTGACACTTCCATTTGACGGCGTTCGTTTCCTGTGTACGTGTGACACACATCAGCGATTTCAGCGGCAGTGTGACATGAGATTTTCTCAATTCTATACAGGAAGCTATAAAACGACAAATCCAAACGCTTGGCTTGAATGATTCCCAGGACATGATATGGTCAGATGTTGCTTCAGTTCCCACCTGCAGTTAGTGCCTTATAAACTCTAAATCCCATCTTTAAATGGATATAAAAAATAAAAAAAAAAAGACACTAGAAAGAAAGGTGGAGGGATGTTTGAAAGGAATTTAAAAAAAAAAAACAGTTTGGGAAGATCTTTCAGAGATCACTGGACCATGTGGAGATAAAAAAAAAAGGACCTCGCTGTTTTTCTTAATATTGCTGGCCGTACAAGTTTGGGGGGGCGGGGGGAGCCTCTCGTCTGATACATGATGCGATTTTTATGGTAAAATTCTGTTTAAATTTCCCTTTGCTGCTTTCCATCTTTGTAACTAGTGTTAGAAAGTACATTTTTTCCCCTGTAATACCATCAGGTTCTTCTTAATGAGCTGATTTTTAAACAGCAGTGGACCTAGACTCAATCCCTGAGGAACACCTTGAGGCTCAATATGATTTAAAAAAAAAAACAAAAAAACAAAACCATGTGTGTGTCACATATACAGGCTCGACAGAGTTGTAATTATTATTATACTACACAGATCGATCTGGCTCAGAAAGTTCGCTCTGCAGTAATGCGTACAAACAACAATCGTGGTTATGTTTATATTAAAAAAAAAAAACCCTCTCTCCCACTGGGATCAGTTTGTTTCTTGCTTTATATTCTAGACTTAATATCATAATTGCAGAAAGCTTCCTAGTGTTTATACACTCGACCAAATCCAAACATTTCTGCAGATAATAATCATTTAAATCACTACAAGATTTGAAATCATCTGTGATGTTAGCATAGAGCGTCTCATCCTCCAATATATGCAAAAATTTTGTGGTAGCAGTGTTGGTACTTGGGCTGTAAACAGTAAAAGGTTTTTTTTTTTTTGGTTGAACAAATAAGAGTACTTTTTAACGGCCTGGTTTTATAACTACAACGGACTGAGACTCGAGCCCTGAGGAACACCTGCAGTCTTCAGGTTCAAAATATATGATTCAATTTATAACATGCGAGTAAAAATAGATTCTCGAGCTCTAATTATAAAGTACACAGATGACTGGGTCAGAAAACATGTTACGCAGTGACACGCATACGAGCCCTACTACTGCATGTAGGATTGCGGTAGCGTGAGAAATAACTATTATACATAGCATATGTGGAATACCGACCCGAGTGTTTTACTGGGAAATACGCCACTCGCCACTTGTATTTTTCATACGCGCTCCATCCGGGACATTGAGAACCAAAACTGTGATATAAATCTCTGTATGTCACTCATGAGGAAATCGATGAGGGAATTGTTTTGATAAATTTGGGGACTTTGTTTGTGAACATGCCTAAATAATAAAAAGAAAAATCACACGTTGGCTTGAAGATATGAAGTTTATCTTCTCGCGTTGCATTTTTCATATGAAATGCATCACAGATCTGAGTGACATATTTAAATAATATTGTCTAGCTTTTTTTCATGGTATATCAGATATATTCTATTCAGCGAGCATGATACTGAATGAACGAGTCGAAGACGAGTAGCTGAATGGAATACATCTGATATACCATGATAAAAAGCTAGCCAATAATAATATCATCATCATCATCATCCATACACGTTCCTT
>JAODLJ010000016.1:3979300-3993417 GCA_027576115.1 Cathorops melanopus
AAAATTCATGAGGTGAAAAAGAAAGCAAGTACAACTTTATTCATCACACACTTGTGAAATTTCCTCTCTGCATTTAACCCATCTGAAGCAGTGAACACGTACGTGTGTGTGCGCACACATGACTGTGGAGGAAACCCATGCAGACACGAGGAGAACATGCAAGCTCCACACAGAAAGGCCCTCGCTGGCCGCTGGGCTCAAACCCAGAACCTTCTGGCTGTGAAGCGACCGTGCTGTGTGTGTGTGTGTGTAAGGAAGTTCATCCCAAACTTCTAAACATCCCACTGCCTCTGTGATCATGTGAGTCCTGTTGTTTTTGTGTCCTAGAGGAAGCACCTACTTCTACGTGTGCAGACAGAATGAACGTCAAAACCTTGTGACGTCACTGCATGAATACAGCCATATTGGAATCGACTCTGATTCTGATTCAGTTGATTCACGGTTCAAGAAGGCAAAAAGAAAGAGAACACATTTTGTAATATTAATTAAATGGCATGCACTGCTGTCATTGCTCGTATTATGCATAACACTTATGTATGTTTGTTTTAAAATTGTATAGAATTTTTTCCTGAGGTCAGGGTTTTTTTTTTTTTTTTGGTAATAAGTTTACACTTTTTGTTTCTAAACAAAATACTAACCCAGAGATGCTCGTATTTCCAGTGTGTCTTATTTATATAATTATATATATGTATAATCAGCGAAATTTCTTACTTTGTACTGAATCGATTCCAAAGTTCAAGAGTCGACTCTTGTTGCCCAATACTCAGGAATAAGTGAATCGACTCTTTTTTGTTTCAGGATCCTGTACGTCAGGCAAGAAGGGACAAAACAAAGATGTCAAACTTGTCTCTTTGCTACGAGACAAGAAAAACAAATATTATTTTTAGGGATATTTTTTTACACATGATAAATCTCGTCTAGGTTTTGAACAAATCTTATTTAGCGTCTGTTCGGACATTTGGTTTTTATCCCTCGAGCTAAGTTTGTTTCCACAAGACTCGTTAGCAGGACGCAGCGGTTAGTTTGGCGTTTTTTCTGGAGACGTTTCTTTCGTGTGTTCGCTCATGGTACGAGCAGGACGGGGTTTTTCTGCCCGATGAAACGGTAAACAGTGTGAGTAAGCAGCTCTGGACTTTCCTGACTCATCTATTTCTGATGTAAAAGAAGAAAATTTACCGGCACCAGCAGCGGTTTGACCGGACATCTTCAGCGCGTGACGCGGTTCACTTGGTAAGCTAACCCTCAGGCTAACTAACTTTTTATTATTATTTTTTCCTCAGATGTGAAGAAAAAATATTAATAATTAAGAAAGCGACATAGCTAACTAGTTTTCGTATATTCAGATGAGTAAATTAAACTTTACATTTGGGTGGTAGGTAAGTTTAATTTATAATACCTAAATTAAAGGTATACGTGATCTAGTGAAATGGCTAGTCAAGTCATGCTAGCAATAATAAAATGTAAAATATAATATTATGGTACAGGTCATTCGTTGTGTGTCCTGTTTCTGGGCTTGCTGTTAGCCAGTGCTAATTAGCTAATACTCGAATAAAATAAGCACAATGCTTCCGTTTTTAGGGAGGATTTCCTTTAGGTTGCTTGTATGGCTAAATATAAATATAAAACAGTCTTATTGTTATCATCAGAGGCTTTAGATTTAGACCGGTAAAGCAGTGAATACAATATCAGCACCACGCCCAAACCACAGACTGAACACACACACACACACGCTTCATTAAGTAGATACCGAGCCAAACTGTACATACAGCTGTTATATCATCATTATCATCACTTGCTATTTGTCTGACGCCATTTTATGCATTCTGTGATATCAGATTAGATTCAGGGTCACAGAAATCCATTTGTCATACTTTTCTACACAGAACAAAAATGGTTCCCTTTATTTCTAGCATCACTTAGGGGTTGTCTGTTTCTGTATCATTTTCAGTACTGTTCGGATGGGATTAGTTTTCCATCAACATGTGTTATTTTGTGATAAGATGTCTGTCCGACAGCAAGACGTGTCTTCAGGATGTCCACATCCTACATCTTAATACAAATTCATAGTTTTGACCTTTTATTACCATTTATTTTACGTTCCTTGTACATGATTGTTTGTAGATCGCATGACAGCTAATACCTGTGATAAGGACTCGATAACTTACCTGAATTCCCCTGGAAGCATCACTTCTGCACTTGACACACCGTTTTTAAATGAATGTACGTTATATTCTTCTGCGTTTTTGAAATTCGGCCAATACCTGGCACCGGTTTGGCTTCCTGGAGTGTCTTTAGACTTATGAATGACTCGGATAAGACTGAGATCCAGGATATACGGTCCGGTAATGATTACATTACTGCACCACCAATCCAATACGGCACAGCTAATCGTTGGAGTCGGTGAGCTCATGTATGTAGAAGAGGGCAGATAGCGAGTGCATGAGTCTTGTGACGCAGTACGAGCAGCAGGTTGGCTGGCTTCGTATGTAGGACTGTAATGATAAATCACAATTGATTTGGATCAATGAATTTAAAGAAATTTAATTGTGATTATTATAAGGCTTAGTTTTTTCTTAGCTATAATATAATTGCATTGTTAAGACAGTAGGGGGAATGCATGTGACTTCACCGTAGGCAGAAGTAACACAGGAACAAAGCTCTTAGACTTCAGGAGCTTGTACTTTAGGTAATAAAACTTGTTTGATGCTAGCTGTGAATTACAGATAATGGGATATTGGTTTGTACGCTTACGTCATGAATTTATCGTAAATTTCTCATCTCCAAGTGTCTTCTGGCTCAAAATGACGTGAAATCTGCTGGTTGGTGCCGTTTTAGACTCTTCAGCTGAGGTGTAAGGTAGATTATTGACTAAATCTAAATTCAGGAACTGAAAGGATGTGATTTTAGGACATTTTTAACTATTTAGGTTGTGATTTCATCCTTCTCCAGATGCCTTGTGCTGATTACAGTATTCAGTGCCACATCGGCGTGATGCTGGTATTGCACTCAAATTACAAAACTTCAGCAGTTTAGGAAACGGAAAAAGGTTTTGCAAACATTGAGATGTGCAGGTTGAGAAATGGGGCTGCTGCTGAATTATAAAAAAAAAACACACACACTAAAACTGTACAGATATTCTGTTATAGCTGAAAACTAAACATCGTGTCCTTCTAATGAAACGAACAGAAGTTTTCCAGGCAGATTTACCTTTCACAACACACACAACCAGCATCCGGCAGCTGGATAGAATGACAAGTGATGGAACAGCTGGAATAAGCATTATCCATAATTTTTCACGTCTGAAGGTAGACAGAGTATTTTGGGAAATGGCGAGTCTTACTAAACGACTAAATTACTTTACTTACAAAACGATGCGCTTGTGTGGATGTGGGTTTAATCACATTTCACAGAGCACTGGCGGATATTCTCATCGAAAGCTGCTTTATGAAGAGTGAGAGCACATTTTATTCAATACACACATGCATGGCTGAATGAAAGGAAATGAAATGAAACAGTTGGAGGTAAATAAACCACAACAGGAAGTTAAACAGTTAACATTTGACTCCTCCATGACTTTGTCCTGTATGTGTGTTGCATATAAAGAGCATGTTGGATTTAGTGTTTAGATAAGCCTCCCTCTCCTGCCCTGGAGTGTGTCTTCTGACCTTGGTCTGTTTCTGGAGAAACAGAAAAGCCTTTATGAGCCACCGGTCTCATCCCAAATCAAAGTTTTCACTCTGGTCCACTCCTAGGGGTGTGTTTATTTGCCCTGCTGCATCAGTGAAAGAAATAGACTGGAAGTCATCGTCGTCACTTCAAACAAATTTCACTGGTGACTCATGGGATTTGTTTTCCCCCCGTCACGGTCATGGTGTGAGAACGAGGCCTCTATCGGACATAAATGCAGGTTACATAATAAGGGAGTATTTATAATTTGTGACACTCCCGTAACACAGTTGTGCTGCTGTAATTGTGCACTTTGTAACCTTAATTGCAATTTTTGTGTAGAATTTTGGGTGTTCACATGTACTGCTTGTAATTTTTTTTTTTTTTTAAATAGTTTTGTAAAATCTTACCAAGTGTTAAGGATGGGTCAAATTAAAAAAGTGAAGTTAGAGAATCGGTACATAATTTAAAAGTAATTTCTAAAAAATGTAATATTTTCATAAGTTTTTAAATAGTTGTATCATTTTAATCCAATTTGTCTACTTAATATACAGTACATGTCCTGAAATGAAGTGTGTGTAGAGTTATACATTTAAAAAATCAAATCAGCAAAAAAAAAATAATTTTCTTTAATAGGACAACAAATGTCTATCGGGAAGCAAATAAAAATACAAAAACTCCATGTGGTGCTTATTTTATAATCTGAACAGGGAAGAAAAAAATTATCCACCAGTTTGGAGCACATTTTTATGCCAAATGATTAAGTTACTGAGTAGTTTGTAAATTATCATGAATTATTGAGTAGTGCGTGTGTGAGACCTTTCATTCCAACTGACGTCACAAATTTTAGTAGAATTAAATAAAACTAATCAAATGGTGCTTACTGAGCATTGTTAATGTCTTCAAGTATCACGATATGAAATTTGTCATATTGCCCATCTGTATTTTAATCCCTCAACATGAAGTCTGGAGAGAAAAAACAAAATCCAGTGTTTATATGAAAATGGTAAAAATAAAAACACCAGAGTACAAGTGCCTGGGGTTTTCTTTCATCAGCAGTTCCTGTTAACGAGTGCAGTGTTTTCCTCCCGAACCTGACGAGCGTCTCAGTTTTGCTGCATGATGTCAGTCAGTGAGTGAGTGAATAAATGAGAAGGGCGATTGTTTAGTGCCTGACACATCGGGAGCAGCACGTCACCGTGTTCCTATAACGCATTGTAATCACTGAGCGTTTCAGTGCACTACACCACTCCCATTACAGTACACTGGTGTTTATTTCTTTCCTCAGATTTCCTTTCTGAGTAAGCAGAGTAAATCCCACTTCCTGTCTGGTTTACCTCTTTTGGCTCGTTTTTTGGAAAAATGGCGGCAAATAAACCCAAAGCGCCGAACTCTCTGGCCCTCCACAAAGTGATAATGGTGGGCAGTGGTGGAGTGGGCAAATCCGCGCTCACGCTCCAGTTCATGTACGACGAGGTAAGACTTCAATCTCAATGATGCATGATGTTATTTAATTGTACAAAAGTTGCATATTGTTTCGTTAGTGATGGAAATCGCAACCCACAATCATCGTTACCTTTATCATATTTAAAGCGTCCAAGCACCAACGATGACTCGGATTTAGTGTTCTCATCTATATTAGGTTTTAAGACCTGCAAAAAATAAACCTGTCCCGAGGGAGTCAGGAGTCCGCAGCGCCAAGTCTTAACTGAATAGAAAACTTAAGATGATACCCGAGGTGGCTAAAAAGTATGTGGACCCCTGAACATCACACCCATGTGCGGTTCTTCCCCAAACTGTTACCACAAAGTGGGAAGCATACGATTGTATAAAAACGTCTTTGCATGCTGTAGTGTTTAGTTTTCTTTCACTGGAACCAAAAGGCCCCAACCTGTTCCAGCATGACAGTGCTCCTGGGCACAAAGCATAGAAGAACTGGAGCGCCCTGCACAGAGCTCGGACCTCAACACCTTTCGGATGAACTTCACCCCAGAATTCCTGACCCAAACATCAGTACCTGATCTGATGCTCTTGTAGCTGAATGAACTCAAATCCCAGAGCCACACCTCAAAATCCTAGTGGAAAGGCTTCGCAGGGGAGTGTAGGTTATTAGAACAGCAAAGTAGGAACGGGATGTTCAACAAAGCATACGGGTGTGATGGTGTCCACAAATTTTTGCCCGTTGTAGGAAAGTTATTGATCGCTTATTTTTTTTTCCTGAAGCGTTTTGCTCGTGTGTTTTTCTCTCAGTTTGTAGAAGACTATGAGCCCACGAAAGCAGATAGCTACAGGAAGAAAGTGGTGTTGGATGGAGAGGAGGTGCAGATTGATATTCTGGACACGGCAGGGCAGGAAGACTACGCTGCCATTCGGGATAACTACTTCCGCAGCGGCGAGGGCTTCCTCTGTGTGTTCTCCATCACTGAATCCGAGTCTTTCGCTGCCACTGCTGACTTCAGGTTAGAAGAATACCAGAGTTTAGAAGCTAATATGAAAAACGTCCTTCGTCCTCTTCTGTCAGATCATGTAATGATCCTTTTGTAGCTAATTACTGCATCAGTGCACCATAAAACACTGACCAATGAACACCTGCGTGTCCGTGTTGTAGAGAGCAGATCCTCCGAGTAAAGGAGGACGAGAACGTGCCCTTCCTGCTGGTCGGGAATAAATCCGACCTGGAGGACCGGAGGCAGGTAGGAGCAGAGGAAGCCAAAGCCCGAGCTGATCAGTGGGGCGTCAGCTACGTGGAGACGTCAGCCAAAACCCGGGCCAACGTGGACAAGGTTCACAGATTTCATTTCACTCATCAATGAGTCATACTGAAGATTCTGTCTGGATATTAATCATCTTCTGTTAATACTTCCTTTCAGGTGTTTTTTGATCTCATGCGTGGAATCCGAGCCAGGAAAATGGAGGAGGGTAAGGAGAACGGGAAAAATAAAAGGAGGAGCTTAATGAAGAGGATTCGGGAGAGATGTTGTATTTTATAAATGACTGACTGACCCGTTTTGCGCTGTGATGTCACTTCCTCCAATTTCCAATATCTGTAATTACAGCTCGTTTTTTTTTTTTTTTTGAAGGGTAAAAAGGGACAGAAAATCAGGTATGTACTTGTGAACGATGAGACTTTGATTTTATTATTTAAAAATGTACATAGGTTGAGTGATGACACTACTGTGGGTTTTGGCTTTATTTTCAAGCACACTAAGGGAGGACCCAGTGCTACCACGGGGGGGGATAAATGAGGCTGCTTTCACACTTGGCATGTTTTCCTAACAGTCAGCACACATTTTACGTGCATGTTGACAGGAAGCGGACACTTAATAACTGAGTACTTCTAAAGTTGAAGAGCTTTTCAGAAAAGTGTAGCGGTTTTAAAAAAAAAAAAACTTCCTTAACAGTCAGGTTGTGCATTTAGGGGCAAAGAAGAAAAATAGGTCCCCTATGGATACATGTGGCTACTGCTTGTAAATAAAATAGTTTTCTGATCCCATGTCCAGACAGTAAATATAGCATATACTGTATATTTACTCTGACACAGTAGCCACAATGCAGCATAATCCAAAAATGAACAATTTAAAAAAAGTCACAGAAGTAAACTATACCAAGTGTCTATATTATTCTACTCTTACCTCTTAGTTTTCAAAACTGAAACCTCTGAACCAAGGCTGACATACACACGCTGTTACCATGACCCAAACTCTTATTTCCTGGAAATGGCCCGCCGCTAGAGCTCAGTGGTCTCAATACTCTTTGACAACTTCCTGTAACACCTCGGAAGGGAGTCACATCTACATCACACGTAGGACCACTGGCCGAAGAAGGCAAGGAAAGGGGTACATTTTAAAATAGGAACACACTTTCCCTCAGCAATAAGCATCAACATGTCTGAAAGCGATTTCTTTAGTCCATTTATTTCAAATGGTGAACCGAACTGTATACACTCACCATTTTAATAGGAACACCTGTATGCGTAGTGCGCAACTGTTACTCATTCTTACAGCACGATGACAGTGGCTACAGCCTCTATGAAGCAGTAGCCACAAAAACAAACATGGAGGACAGCATGCAGGAGGGGGGAAAAAAACTTGAAGGAATAAGTGTCAATTTCACTAGTACACAACATGACATCCCGACTCTGCACGTACGTAGTCGCATCCCACAGTCATCAGCTTAAGTTCTTTTGATTTTCTGTCTCCGAAACTACAGCAAAAGCAAATCATCCTCATCACCAGAATTAGACCAGTCTTTTTCATCAGCATTAGAGAGCGGATACTAGCTCAGACTGGCATGAGCCGTTAGTTACAGTGCTCGCGTTTTTTTTTTTTTTGGTATAAGCACAAAAGACGCTCTAGTTGGCACTTTCTGGGAAATACAACTCAATGGCATCTGAGACAAGTCTATTTGTATCCCTGAAATCACTTAATATCCCTTGACCATGTTTAGATTGATGCCAAAATGAAATCAGTTCATCAAGCGGGAGCAAGTCCACAACTCTTGTACTGCTTTAACGACTCATTTTTGATGTGACACTAACGAATTTCCTAACGACGGACTGGCAGTATAGCCACAAAGCAACCTTGACTTCCTGAACATGAAGGCATACTTGACATCTTTATATGATGAACAGGAAGGACAATATCGAAGTAAAACAACTTGACCTTGAATCAGCTGGGATCGATTCCAAAATGAAGTCTGTTCATCTGCTGGAGGCAGAGGCATAAAAACGCCAAGTGTAAATGCAGCCCGAGTCCATTACATTTTTTTGTGTGCACTTTAGAGAAGGGTATCGAGCAAACAAGCGTCCTCCTTACACGAGATTTTTAAAAAGCTGATAAATTAAAAGCTTTCAAGATCAAGGTTACGGGTGAGCTATGAATTTGATGAGTGAACTAGAGTGCCTTGATTTAACTCACTGAACTACACAACGGAACTTCTTGGGGGGGGGGATAGAAATGAACATTTCAGGCAGATCATCCATTACATGCTCGTCCTCATTTTCACACACTTCAGTTATGGATCACCGGCTTCAGCACCAAGTTCTCTTTTATAAACCTTACTTACCTCAGCACACTCCAAGTGAGGATAATGAAGTTAATGCCTCGTGTGTGCATGCACAAAGACAAGAACCTAAACACTCCATGCATACGTACCGTGTATAGGGTTTAAAAACACACAACTTCATCGAATTGGATTCTGTGGAAAAACTTTTGGTGGACCTGAGGGTCTCAGAGTGGTAGTGGTAGAAATCACAAGCAACAATTATCCAAGCTTTTATAGCTATTAGTCTGTGAATGAATTGTTGTAATCTGAACATCGACAACTCAAACAAATAGAATGTGTGTTTAGAAAGCTGTATGGATTTCTAAATCTGTACCGAGAAGTTTGGTGGAAATAATTTTACAGGGAGGCTACGAAATGTTACGAGCCCCAACTCAATACTGTGTCTATGCCTTCAGGATAAATAAATATTATACATATACAGTACTGTGCAAAAGTCTTGGGCACATGCAAAGAAATGCTGAAATGCAAAGATTCCTGCAGAAATGAACATTTCCAGAGAAATGTCATCTAAAAGCAGTAAATAAGAAACTAAAAGTCAGTGTCAGAAATCTTTGCTTTTTAAAATTGCATCAGCTAGAATTTGTGCCATTTTAGAAGGAAACTGTCTGCCAAGTTTTCCTGAGAATCTTAGATTCTGCCACAGTTCTTCTGGAGACTCAGACTCATCTGTTTTTGCAGATCACATGTTTTATTCCATCCACAGTCACTGGATATGAGCAATCATGCACTCTGATTGGCTACGCTACTACTAGGATATCAGCTCCTATTGAGAAAAACAAAATGGCGGCACGTGCTGCTGAACCAACCAAGTACAAAAAAAAAGTAAAAAAAATGGAATAAAAGTATTTAATGGTAAGAACATGTCAAGAATTATAGCATTTTTCACAAATTGCTCCTGTTATTTCGCTAGTTTGTTTACATTCTAAGCGGAAATTATTTTGGACGTTTTGTACAAGTGTTAGTTATTGAATTTGCAAAAAAAAAAAAAGCTCCATTTCTCAAAATCCAGTGAATGTGGATTGACTAAGTTATTCCACTGAATCTCATCGTGCACAGCTTATAGACAACTCTGCACCATGTGCCTCGTCAGCCATCAGCTCATGTATGACGCGATTTCATTGAATAACCACCTTATGTTTTTTTTTTTTTATTAATCTGGTACTCTGGTGTACAAAGGTTCCGTAGTACACCATTTTGTTGGAAAAATTTTACCGACTCTGATGCAAGTTGAACATTGAAAGCAAAATTTGTATTAAAAAATAATGACTTTTGCACAGCACTGAAGGAACCATCAGATATTAGTTATCTCCCCCCAAAAAAGCTAGTCAGAAGAACTTGCTTACAGAAATCTATATAATCCCGATACAAGCTCAGAGAGGAAACCGTGACAGATTTCAGATTTTTTTCATTATTCAGTCTTTCGTTATTTCCCACTTTTGTTTTTAAGTGGGTTTTTAATTTTCTCTCTTTCATTATATAATGGAAAGGACCGTTTTGTTTTCTTTTATTCCAAATTTGGGTGCAGACTTAAGGTTGCATCGCATGAGCGGATGTATTTAAAAAGAAAAAGCTGCAGGTTTCAAAACACACTGATCTGGTTTTGAATGTTCATCTGCGTAATTATATATATATACACACACATCATGTAGGTCCAACCTAACACGATGTACAGCTCTCTTTATATGAATGATTTAAACTGCGAGTCACTAACAGTCCTGTATCATTTGCAATGTTGGCATTTCAGCGTGGATTATTCCTGTAACCCGTGGATTGAACTTTTTCTAGCGTGATAACGTCTCTCTGTGATTCCTGGTACATGGGGTAATGACGCTGAAACACACTGTGCTCTGCTGAAGCCCTTGGGTACTTTTTGTTCTGAAAGGAAAAGTTAATGCTTCTGTCTAACTCGGAGCCAAAAAAGATGAAAATACAAGAGATTTTATTATAATACTCTGTGGCTGGTGTCATTCTTGTGTATCTGAAAATTCCACTTCGTGTTAAAAACATGTTATTCTGTTTTAGGTGATTTTCTATAATAACAGCTTAAAAAAAACAGTCAGATGTTTTGCATTACTGAAATAATTGATTATATTTGATATGATGAAAGTAAATGCATAAAGAACTTTACTTTAAAACATTAAAGATATAAAACTTGGACAGTCTGCTTATTTGACTGTCAAGCACAAAGAAACCTTGAAGTCCAAGTTTACTGAGTCAGTAAATGACTGATATTGAAAGAAAACATCAACAAAGGGTTTAAATACAGTGTCTTTCTTCAAATAAACTCATTTCAAAGCCGAGTTAAAGAGTAACTTGAGGTACCTAAAAATTTAGAAAATCCTGAGAATGTTAAAAACTAATACACTGCAAACTTTTTTTTGAAGACAGGACAGGTCTGGAAGGGAGAAAATAAAAAAGCCAGGAATTTTACAGCACATACAGAATGAGAATAAAACACCTAGAAAAGTTTGTGCTGGTTGAGTTTGGTAACAGCATCGGCTCAGAGGTGGATTAAACCTCTTCATGCTGTTCACACACACAGCAATGCAACAATTACTTATCTGGAGTAATTATTTCAATATTAATACATTATTCCCCAAATAATTCCCGAACAAGGAAGCTCAGATGGCATTCAGTTTGCTTGGTGTGTTTTCCTGATAAGTGTTTAACACTACCATGGGAATCTAATAATAAATCTGGTTTATTATGTGCGCTTGTGTGTATGCACCTGTCGGGATCCTATACTCAAAATCAAATGTATAAAAAAATTACAATAGTATATAGATATCCAGGATATAAAATATAAAAGAAAATGCTGTAAACAGTGAGGATTGGAAATGTTATTGCTGCTGGTGTGTCCAAGTCCAGGGTTGTGTCCAAACTCTTGAACAGTTTGCAGAGTTGGCCAGTGAAATAGAATTCTATATTTAAAAAAAAAAAAAAAGCAAAGAAAAGAAAAGAAAAGGGAAAAGTCCGTTTTAAGCGGTTGAGTTTTTGTTGTAGTACCTCCCTGTCCTGCCTGTGTGTGTGGTCTGCTGCTGGGAGCTGCATTTGGACTTGATCTGGGTCACGGAAATGGGCTGGAGGTCAGCCCACGGGTCCTGAAGCATGGACTGTTTGTAATATTTCTCGATATCGTCTGAGCCTCTCTCCCTGCCGTGTGGCGTGGACGTCCGCGGAGAACCCTTTAGGAAACAATTTACTTCATGTAAAAAAAATGGGACAAAGAGAAACCTGTTGCACCAGTGGCACGTTGCAAATTATTAAGCACGTTTTACAGGGATGGTTATTTTTGTAATTATGCTTGTTTAACTCCGTCTCACATCTGAGTTACTGAGTTTATAAAGGTTTATGTCATACCTACACTCTTGGAGAAAAAGGATACTAAACTGTACACCTTGTTGAATTATTAAAAAAAAAAAACACCATCAGTTCTACAATCTGATAAAAAAATACAATAAGTGACGTATTAGAGATAAAGACAGCGCTCTGTTCTGTTTAATATGAAACCAAAGTCATTTTTAAAAGAAATATGAAGGCAAACTGGGGGTGAGGAGAGAGAGATCTGTCCTGTAAACCACAAACTCTCAGATTAAACCTGGATTAAGATCAGTTTATGGAAGAATGCAAGGATAACATACCTGATTAAAAACAGATCAGAAATTAGTGTAGAGCTTTATATTAACTGGGGCACAGTGTGAACGTGCATATAGACTAGTATAACTTAAAATAATGACTAAATAGGAATTAAATTTGAGTACTTTAAATCATACTGCCTTTACTACACACACAAAAAAAAGGTGCCAAAGATGTGACCAGGCCAGTGATGAGGGAGAACAGTTTAGTCCCCTTTTTCTCGGAGTGTATGAGGGCCCTGCTCAGGCTCGGGGTCTCTACCTGATATCCGCTGTGCGCTCCGGGACTCTGATAAGGCGAGTGTCTGTAAGAAGGACTACCGTTCGATCTGCGCGGTGTGTGTCCCGGGGATTTTCCGCTATATGTCCCGTGAGTACCGCTAAACTCTCTGGGCGGGGTGTGTGTCCCCGGAGAGCCGCCATACGACCCGAATCTGGGTCCATACGGCCCGTTTGAGAAAGTCCAGGGCGGCGAGGGAAACCTGCCGCCCCCTGCTCTGTCCAAACCGGGCGGAGGGGTCCGAAATCCTCCGCCTCTCGAGCCAGCCGCTGGATGCGGAGCTCGGAAGTGTGGTCGCTGCATTTCAGCTCTTGAAACAGCTTTACAAATCCGATAATCAAATCAATCACGCACCGTTTTAGACCAAAACAGAACTGCACTGACCCGGAACAGGAAGTTGAAGCTGCTTTGACTGCGGATCGGAAATATCTACCTCACCGCTCTTTTTTTTTTTTTTTTCTAAATTGCTCTATGTTAAATTAAATTCAGCGTTAAATGTACATTTGAGTACATTTTAGCATTAAAATATTTTAACTAACTTCCTTCCTAACCCGTCCTTTTCACACTTCCGGGTTTGTCCTGAATTGTACGCACGGTACAACAACAAAAAGAGTCCGACCTAAACACAACCTCAGCGCAAATCAGTTCCGCAGTAATACGCTTCTTAAACGTTTCTTGTTTTGTGCGGCCTCTTTGTTCAGTGGATCCGAACAATCTTAATTTCACAATTCTATAATGAAATGTCCATGCTGCCTTTCCAAACGAAGCTGCTCTTCAGTCCGGATCCCAAACAGTGACGCACAAACGACCTGCGCGTCGCGCGCTGCACTCCCACCGTTTAAATAACAAAGAAACCGCGCAGCATTTTGGGTAATGGAGGATTTGACCAAATCCATCAATTCATTGCGAATTTTATGTTTTTATTTTATTACAAGTGTCTTAAAATAGTAATCAGAATCAGATTTATTTCCAAGTCACATATAAGGAATTTGCTTTGGTGATTAGTGCTTGAACAGTTAAGATAGAATATTTTTTAAAGACAAAAGTAGTGATATAAATAGAATTAAAAAGATAAAAAAAAAACAAGAAGAATCTAAAATATACAACTTTGAAAAATGGACATATTTAAGGGGTATTGTGCATGAATTGTTTTGAAGTCCAGGCTGTACAGTATGTCCCAGAATGAGCAAAAACAAACAGGTCACATGATGAAGATGAAGAAGAGTCATGACATGAATGTGTGGGGAATTTACACTTTCCCGTACCGCTGGAACTATGTGAAGGAACTCACCCTCACCTGAACCTCACCCATGATAACAAAGAAAGAAAGCACGCACTTTATTCATCACACACTTGTGAAATTCATCTCTGCATTTAACCCATCTGAAGCAGTGAACACACACATACCCAGAGCAGTGGGCAGCCATGCTAACAGCGCCCGAGGAGCAGTTGGGAGTTAGGTGCCTCGCTCA
>JAODLJ010000016.1:4116127-4126294 GCA_027576115.1 Cathorops melanopus
CTGGGATAGGCTCCAGCTTGCCTGCGACCCTGTAGAACAGGATAAAGTGGCTAGAGATAATGAGATGAGATGAGATCACTCAGCATGTTATATATCAGGCACTGAAACACTGATGCACCTGAGAGCCCATAAGGCATGACGCAGTACTCATAGAGGTCAGAGGCAGCATTAAAGGGTGTTTTCCACTCATCAGTCATTCTGATGTGCACCAGGTTGAATGCACTGCATAGGTCAAGCTTACCAAACACTTTGGCTACTCAAAGTTGTTCTAGGGCTGAGTGAACCAGAGCGAGAGGGTAGGGATACTTAACAGTGATCTGGTTTAGCCAATGACAGTCAATATGTGGGTGCAGGGCTCCTTTTTTATCCATGGAGAAAAAGCCAGCTGACACAGGAAAGGTTGAACATGGTTGAATATAGCCCTCTTGGATGGCTCCCTGGATGTATTTCTTCATGGTTTATAGCTCAGTGAGAGATGGTGGATAAATTGAGTTGCATGGCATATGATGCAGGGCAGGAGATCTATGGTGCAGTCATAAGGTCTGTGGGGCAGTAGATTGCTAGCCTTGGCCTTATTGAACACTCCATGGAGGTCATGATACACTGCCAGGATAGACATGGTGACAGGGATGTTGGGATTCTCCACAGAGGTGGAGGCAACAACAAGGCATGGGGGGTGCAAACATCTGTGGAGGCACTGCTCAGACCAGTTCATAATCTTTTTGGCATGCCAAGAAATCTGAGGGTCAGAAGTTGCAAGCAGGGGAATCCCAAGATAATAACGGCAGAGACAAAGACAAAAGGCAGAGTCTAAATACACAAAACAAAGTCAAAACCAGGAAGGCAATACACAGATACAAGGCTTGGTATAGTGAGACACTAGGTACAGTGTGTATGTGCTAGGTACAGTATGCTGTGATTGTGCTCTAATCCAGAACAGGTGCATAGTACTGTCATTAGTCTTTGCATGCATGGATGCTGTGCGCTCTGAATGCCAATGTGCATAGACATGACACAGTGATGTTTTTTGAAGACTTGTCATTAAAGATGGGAGACATGAACTTACTTTGTTATATGCAAAAGTTTGTAGTAAAAGAGTTTGTTAGAGTGAGGTTGCAATATATATGTCTTGGAGAGCCATCACAAGGGCTGAGAGCCATAGTGTAATGGATAGACTCATATGTACTTATGCAGAGAGAGTGCACTCCTTCTGTAACAGCTGGACCTTGTGTTTGAAGAAACACTAACCTTATGATCAAAGGAAATGCTTCTCTGAATGGGAAATTATGCTCCACCCATTAGAGTTGATTGTACAAATTATGCAATGCGGAAAAACTTCACTGAATAGTCTAGGATGATATTCTTAGTAATTTGTAATGGCGCTCGAAGCTAAACTTTCCACAGTGGTGTACACTGCTGCCTACTATAATCAGATGTGGAGTACATAAAAGTCTCAGATGCTCAAATTCTTTCAGTGTTATCTTACATCATCTGCAAAAACACATTTCCAAGTCTTAATTTTTGACCTGATGTCTGTTATACTCAAGGGCAAACTGCATGGAGTTTCACTTAAATTATTTAAGGCTAAGAAAACAAGAAATTGTACAGATAGAAATGATGTCAGCTACAGTGAACATCATACATGATGTGATATTATTATAAAAGTCATCATCTAAAAGTTTACATATAAGATATAAGGCTACAGTTGAGTACTATCACAATCCACAATATCCACATTTGTACGCATAAGATCACTACACTATTTAAGACTCAATAACTGCTACCAATCCCTGTACACTCTGCTTCTCAGAAGCTGTTCCACATTGCTTGCTTTGTTTAACTTAGGTGGCTCTGGGTCTATTTATAGCCGGCTAGGTAACAGCGGCTGTGGTGGCATCTGTATGTCTGGCGAAAATGTCCCTATCCCTCCTGATGTCTCTCTGGCTCAGGTGGTAGATGTGACACCCACAGCTTGGAGGAGAGTAGCTGAACCAGTGCCAGGTTTAAGTCAGCAGGAACAAAGCCCAGAGAGGAGTCATATAGCAACACAGAATCTGTCATTGACAGCTGCACTGGCCACCGCAATTTAATGTTATCTTATTTAAAGAGATCATTGTAAGAAAATTCAGACTGCTGGCCATCATTTTGTTAACACATTACAAGATGCCACTTCTTTATGTTGATGTTTTTGATCTGTAAAATATGACTATGGTGATATCTAAACCAAATTATACATTTATTTCACTAATCAAAGTCACAATATACAATTTTTACTTTGCTGTTGGCCTTTTGCTTGGTCAATCAGCATTGGCATTTAATATCAACATGGCAGCATTTTTTTATTTTTATTTTTGCTATGAAAATTAACTACAATCTGGGCAGCAGTCCAGTGATTATGGCTCACCTGTTTCATTAATTTCACTTTTGCTTTAATCAATCCTTATTTCCCATGATTATGATTGTA
The DNA here is from genome assembly GCA_027576115.1 of Cathorops melanopus. NCBI lineage: Eukaryota > Metazoa > Chordata > Actinopteri > Siluriformes > Ariidae > Cathorops > Cathorops melanopus. The sequence goes on from JAODLJ010000016.1 coordinate 4,118,592, forward strand.
ATTAAATACCAGAAACTAATTCCAACTCTGTGCCATCTGCCTAGACAGCCATACACCAGGAGGGTATATGAATTCTGGATTTCTTGGCATTCACTGACTGCAAAGAACTGTTTCATCTTCCATTTGACTCATTCCTTTTGTCACTATCAACACAAGGTTATATTTAAAAACAAGACATGAGGCTGGTAAATACACTACAGAAAAACACAAGAAGGGATAAGGATTTGTTGTACGGTAGTAAATGAGGAAGAAGTTTTCAGCATTCCATCAGAAAATCTGTTTTGTAGCATAATAACATTCTCTGTCAAATATGTTTAGAGCAATTATTTATTATTGATTACATATTTATAAAGCTGTGATAGAGAATTGTAAGTTCTCTTCAAAAACAAAAAGAAGCTGTAAAATAAAAAATTTGAATGTGTGAAATTTGCATGATGCTGCTCACCAGTTTATGTTTTGAGACAAGCAAAATAAAGGTCTAATCACGAATGTCCTTGAGAATCTGAAAAGCAAAAAAAGTATAAATACATATCCATAAACAATGTGGCCAGTGAAACATGCATTTTGTCATTATTTTCTCAAAGTACACTCAATAAAATCAAACTCTGCCCTCAACAAATTCTCTTCTTTTGTACCTTGCATAAGCAAAGGATTATTTGAATCACCATATACTCATTTACATGGATTAGAATTTTTTCCTGGTGTTTGATCATAACACATTCAACACATAGACCTCAGAAAACATAACACAATTACCATCCTTAAATACAAATATTACAGCTTAAGCAGAAATGGTTGGCTCAGTTGTAACTTACATTACAGTAGAGGTAGAAATAGCAGCTGGATGCAGTCCAGGGTGCATTAAGAGAGTGGAACTATTGTGACATATAATAAATGATAGTAATGATATATAGTAAATAAATAGTATAATTTATTAAAGCTATTTAAAATAATGATATTTAATGTGTATGATGATAATAATAATAATAATAATAATAATAATAATAATAATAATTGTTGCCAGACAAAACAAATCTCGCCCGATAGCACTTATGATGAATATGAAGGAAGATTAAAAAAAAAAAAATTTGACCTTTTTGGTGACCTTAACCTTGATTTTGACCTTGCGTATGAACATACTTGGCCAATAAGCATGGTTCTGATTCTGTCGCCCACTGCGACAGCATGTGTATGTCAGCCTTGGTTCAGAGGTTTCAGTTTCGAAAACTGTAAGAGGTAAAAGTAGAATAATATAAAGTACAGACAGTGGAAGCTCAGTAGAATGCACTTTCCCACCATAAAAAGCATAAATATGTCTGAAAGTGATTTCTTTAGTCTAGTCCATTTATTTATCATTTATATTTATAGTAATAAATCAACAGCGCGTGGAAGTTTTTATCAATGGGGTTTAAAAGTGGACATGGCCAAAACCCCTTCCTTTGCATATGTAAATGAACCAAGAAACCATCCAATGACAGCAGTGTATGCAAATGAGGCAGGGCTGTGATCTAATCAGCGTGTTTGTGGGAGGAGTTTTTCCAAGGCAGCGTTCCTGCAGTCGGAGCTCAGAGGTTTATTTTTTAACCTTTTTGATCACTGTGACCTTGACTTTGGCCAGATAACCCCCAAAATTTTGGAGGTTCTATTTAAGACCAATGTTCAGCTATCCTGAAAGTTTCATGAAGACTGGTCCAACTGTTTTCCCATAACATTGTTTTAAAAAACAAACCCGACCGAAAACAATACCTCGCCACCTGGCGGACTCCGTCCCAGGCGAGGTAAGAAGAAGCGCAAATGTGTTTGAGTGACTTATGAATAAATCCGTTCATGTCCAGATAAATGAGGCAAAATATTACTTCATTATACAAAAAAAAAAAAGAGGATTTATTTATTACAGACACACACCATCACAGAAGGTAAACGTGTGAACTGAAAGTTTTCTAACATCACCAGCACGTTTGCTGATTTCGTTTAACATCATTATGCTTCAGATTACAAAATTCAATTCCTGCACACATTAAAACAACTGGCCTCATTTTTTAACTTACAACCAACTTTACAAATTAAAGTGGACTTGAAATAAAATGAGAGTGGAGAAAGTTTTTTTTTTTTCTCAAATACAAGAATCTTAGATGGAAATAAACCCAGCACATATTTTAAAATCTATCTCGTACATATTCTCGTTTCGGATTTTATAGTAGAGCATTTCCAGGAAAACGGTGAAACGTTTTTGATGACTCATTCTGTACTCGGCCAAGTGGCGTCCAATCAAATGCTCTCTGGAATGCATTTGTCCCACCCTATAAATCAGTAACATCCAATACCGGTCACTTGCTTCCTGGTCATAATAATAATAATAATAATAATAATAATAATAAACACCTTATATAATGGGTTATAAATATTTCCACTACTCTGAATGAGGTGTTCATATATAAAAAAAAATAAATAAATAGTAAGGAGGAATCATGGACTAGTCTCAAAACTCCCTGAGCAATAAACTGGTCTTTAAACAACAACACTCTCTGAGCAAAGTTAACTCGCTAACTGAAAATCCACAATAAACACAGATGAAATGGATAAAACTGTGCAATAACAAAATAGCTCAATATTTTTTCCCACCTGGATTCTTACTAAACCCGCCTCCTGTGCGTTAATTGGCTCATCTTCTGGACGACGGTGATGCTCAAACAAACAGACCAATCGGAAGGTTTCATGGTCTGTTCTACTGACCAATCCTCGCTCAGGAGGAAGTATTTCTCTGAATACGGGTAGGACAAAAAAAAACCTGACATCTTGCTAGCTTACATGTCAGCTTCACCATATAAAACGCAGTGAGCTAGCAACCTGCTAACACACCTTTCCCCAAAGCAGCAATGTCATTTAGACTAAACTCTTTGTATGGCGTAAACAGCAGCACAATGAAGAAATCTTAGTCTCTATTTTCATACGTCAATCACGAAACAAAACCGTTCGCTAACTGCTATGAATGCTAATTTAAGTGTAAAGTGGAGCTAATACTTGCTAGTAAGTTGCAAGCCTGAGGCTGAACTCCAAAAGACTCCATACTCCCTATATAAATACACTACATTGCTTATGAATGTAACAACGTTTTAGCCAACCTATTTAGGGCACTAGATATTAACCATGGAGCCATTTGAGACTCGTCCCACGTCACCGCTTACACCTTACCAGTCGCGCCGCCTTTGGTGACCTGAAATTGGGCAGAAAAACGCTGTAAAGGTTCCTGCAGCCTCTGGAGAGGTGGAGGTATCTGTGGGCCATGTCAGCACTGAGTGCACAGAGCTAAAACAACAACAAAAAATGGATTTTAGAAACAGTGAACGATGAAAATACTCGATGACACTGACACACACAAGACAGGCTGTATTTCAAAACAAACTAAAAGGTCGTTTATTCTACTATGCTACATTCACGTGCTATCTAAATTAAGGTAAATACGGGTATCCTACCTAAATAGTGCGCACGAACGTCCATTGAATTCGAACTTAGTTCTGGAGCTAAATATGGAATTTTCTGAAAGCCACTCGTGAAAATTAATTCCGTTTACTTCCGGTGCATGCGCAAGTTCAACACCACTGAGCTGTATATAAAATCTGAAGAGCTCATAGGCTGGTCAGAGTGAAGCCAGCTGGCCGCCATCTTACCACTCCCATCGCGCAGTGGAACTGTCATTTAGACTCCTGAAAGCTACACAAAATTGGACAAGTTATTTATGTACGGTAGTTGGTGAAAAAAAATTAGAAGAAAAATGCCTACATGTGCAACTGTACAAATCGTTAGGTCAAAGGTTGTGGATGGACGTTTCATCTGTGTGTGTGTGTGTGTGTGTGTGTGTGTAAGGAAGAAGAAATATACAGTATAAAAGGAGAAAGGTATACTGTATAAGAAAAAAACTGAAATAATCTCCGTAAAATAAAATTACAGTAGTAAAAAAAAAAAAGAGCCATTCAGAAAAAAGTGATCAGAGACTGGACTGGAAAAGGAAAAAAAAACATAATAACAGTGAAGCGGAGCGCTACAAAGATATGTGAGGACTGTGGATAAAATTGAGAAAATAAGAGGAAGTAATGAAAGAGGAAAAAAATTCAGGAGATACTTTTCTTGGAGCAAATTTGATCAGATACTACAGTTTAACACGCGATGAGAGTGGTAATATGGCGACCAGACAGCTTCACTCAGCTCTACAGCGGGGAAAAGGCGATGAGCGCTACAGATTTTATGTAGAGCTCAGTACTCAACACTAGGGGGCGCGTTTGGGTTTCATTTTCCATCATGCTGCCTTCAACGGCACCCAGAATTGTTCTGATTTCTTCTTAGAACATCTTGTCCTTTAAAAGAACGAAGTTGGTATTTTCTAAAATTTCCTCATGCTGTAAAATTGTACATAAAACACCAAGGACTGAAAGTGTGTAGAGGATAATCGACAATATAAATCGTATTTAAAAACAAACAAACAAAAACAAAAAAGGTCGTTTCTTCTACTCTGCTACGTTCACGTGTTCTTTAAATTAAGGTAAACACGGGTTTCCGACCTAAATAGTGCACACGAACGTCCATTGAGTTTGAACTTATGAAAGGGTTCTTGAATAGATCTGGAACAAAATATGGAAAATGTCTGAAAGCCACTTGTTTTCAGACTTTCTGGGGGGGGGTCATGAAAATGAAATAAATAAATGAAAGTGTTCACAAATACTTAATTCACTGATGTTCAGTAAGTGCCTTATCCAAGCCTGGGTCTTTATGGATCCTGTGTGTTGGAATACCAGGTGTGAGGCAGGAATACACCTTGGATGGGACACCGGTCAATTGTATATATATTTGTTTGCACACACTTTCGTACCAAGAGGGAATTTATAGTCGTTGATCCAACTACCTGCTTGTTTTTGGGAGATGGGAGGAAACCAGAGAACCTCATGGAAACCCACACAAACAAGAGCAAAACATACAAAACAGGTTTCTTGGTTTGTCTGTTTTTAAAAGTGATCAGTGGATCAGCCTGACAAGGCAACTTGCTTTCCACATCGTGTGATTTAAAAGTCACATGGAGCCCTACAGCAAAATCCCATGTGTTGTAAGAACAGGTGAAGAAACAGCACTTGATGTTTTGACATAACACATGCAATATTAAATGACGTTTTCAGCTGGGTTTACATATTTACATAACTATTATTACCCAGTTACTCAAACAGAAGAGAAAATACACTCATTCCTCTCATACATTCATTTTTCATTCATTCAGTCTACCCCCATTCTTGGCCATGCACACAAAGCTCTTCCCCAAGGATCATGGCGATTCACATTGTTAAATATTGACCATCTTGGGGTGAACGGATGAACAGATTTTGATGAAATTTGGAGGAAGGGTGAGCCATGGGCCAAGGAACAACTGATTAAATTGAGATGAAAATCCAGATATGTATGTGGCTCCAGGATTCTTTTCCTTTTCCCAACATAACTCAAAAAGTAGTGAACAGACTGTGATGAAATTTGGAGGAAAGGTGGGCTGAGGAACAATTGATTACATTTTGATACAAATCTGGATGTGTATATGGATCCACGATTTTTTTTTGTCTGTTTCCAATGTAGCTCAAAAAGTAGTGAAAGGATTTTGATTAAATTTGGTGCACAGGTGCACAGCTTTAGTATTATCCTAGGTTCAAATGACTCGAGTACTACCAAGTGCCCTTCTAGGTTTTTTGGTTGTTGTTTGAATGACCTTAATTATTTTATTACAAATTATGTGGAAAAACTCAGATTAAACTTCAATTTCTAGACTGTTGCTTGGCTTTTGTAGCTAATGTCTGTCGTTAATCTTGTTTTAATTTTAGCAAAGTTCCATCTACTCCAGTAAGTTGGCGAAACAGAAGCAGAACTTTCTTGTTTTTATGCTGTTTATGTGAAAGCATATCTGAAATATCTTAAATCCCAAAGCCACTAAAACTAGTACTCTGTATAAGGAATATAATATCTAATCCTTTGAATTGAATTGCATTCTGTAAATAATAATAATCATAATAAGGAACCCAATTGTCCTGGGCAGGTGAAGTGAGCTCATTAGCCCAATTATCTTAATTACTCTCTTCACCTGGGTCTTGCAACACAGACTGATGGCTGCAGAGGGCGGCGCAGGTTTTCATCATGTTTCCACCCAGCTTTGTGGACAAGGTCGAGCTTTGGAGAACTTGTGAACCAAGTTAGATAACCTTGGTTTCTGTTTCTTTTAAATCTTATCTTAAAAAAAGAAAAAAAAAAACTCCACCCAACCCCACCAATTCTGCTGTCCTTTGTTTCCTGAGGAGAGAAAACTAGCTTTTAATCAGCCTTGGGTTTGTTCTTGGTTTTCTGACGGTATTTTTTAATTATTATTATTATTATTATTATTATTTTGACAGAATGGGTTCCAACGGCATAGCAACGCAAGGTAAGCTCTTTAAACTTGCACTTTATAAAAGTATAACTTATTAGTGACTACTGAAGACTGTAGCATAAAACTTGGCCAGGTGCAGTTTCCTCACTCAGGAAAAAGGGCGTGGGTTTTTGTTTATAATACACTTTTTTTTTTTTTTTTTAAATTCCTTCATTCATTCATTTATTTATTTGACTGCTTATTTGTCACTTATTAAATATAAAGCTCTTTTGGATTTGCCTAAAGTTCATGTTTGAAAGTGTATAACACAATCTAAAGACATACTAACATACTACGTAGTGCACTAACAGTTAGTGCGCAGTAACTATGGCAACCGTTTATGATGACGTCATTTTGTAAAAGCCTAGGAGGAAAGGAGTAGCCTAAATAATAAAGCAAAAACTAATAGATTTCCCTTTTTTTAAACGTCTAACTCTTGAGAAATGGCTATATAACTTTTTAATCTGTTTTAACTGTAAGCATGTGTATTTGGTGGTATTAAACAAATTTTATTTAAATTTTTTTTTTTTTGGGTACACAGCCTATGATTGTGCTATCCAGAGATAAAGTTCATATGGCTCTGTGTTCAACTATGAATAAAACATAGTTGAACTAAAAACACAGAGGGTGGTGTAGTGGTTAGCACGGTTGCCTCACAGTAAGAAGGTTCCGGGTTCGAACCCAGCGGCTGGCGAGGGCCTTTCTGTGTGGAGTTTGGATGTTCTGCGGGTGCTCCGGTTTCCCCCACAATCCAAAGACATGCAGTTAGGTTGACATGGGGCGGCCTTGGGTCTTCGGTGTCCCCCGGGTGCTCTGGGCTGCCCACTGCTCTCAGATGGGTTAAATGCAGAGGATGAATTTCACGTGTGCATGTGATGAATAAAGGTTTCTTCATCTTTTATATGTACAGAGTACATAAACACCTGATAAGACTGTTAAGTTTATCCTCTATCTTGTACTCCACTGACTTGTGGACTGGGTGGGACCCCACAATTCAACAAACTAATTGGCTGCTGCTTGTTACGCTTGCAGGGTTTTTTTTTTTTTTTTGAGAGCAGGAAAGCATTATCTGCCCTCTTCTACATTCATGAGCTCTCAAGTCCATGATTGGCGAGTGTCACCGTGAGTGATTTTGATAGTGTGTATGCCATCCATCCCACCTGAGAGCACGGCCAGTTTTGTTCTCTTGGCCTTGCCATTGGAATATTGTGGCATCATCAGGATCTGTCTGGACAAGAGAGCAAATCTATATTGCAAGTTTATCAGCTGGCAT
>JAODLJ010000016.1:4363341-4374184 GCA_027576115.1 Cathorops melanopus
ATGTTCTTCCCATCAAATACTTTGATTCCATATATATATTTTTTGTATTTTTGGGGGTTTTGTTTTCAAGTAGAGTTTTTATTTCGTCCTCGGTTGGTTCAGCAACACGCTCTGCCATTTTGTTTTTCACTACTCACGGTATATGCGCTGATAGCCTAGTAGCAGAGTAGCCAATCGGAGCATGTACGTGATTGCTCATATCCAGTGAATGTGCAGAGAATACTTTTTTTGTTCAAGACTGGTGCAAATGTTTGCACTTATCTGCAAGTACAGTACTAAATTACTGTAAAACTCACTGTTGTGTTCCTCTGTACAGGTTTGGTGTTCTGTACGGACACCAGAGAGTGCTCACGAGGGCTTAATGACTGATCCTCACAGTCCACCCAAATACCGTGTCATTGGCACGCTGTCTAACTCTCCTGAATTTGCGCAGCATTTTCATTGTCCTTTGGGCTCGCCCATGAACTCAGGCCACCGCTGTGAGGTGTGGTAAGAGCAGAAAAAAGCCGGTCCACCAGTATGCTTTGCTTCAACCAGTCAGGCGGATAAACTGTACTTTTTCTCAAGCACTGGACTACTACTACTTTACATTTTTCTTGTAGAATATGAAATGTGGCTGGATATGAAGCTGATTTTGATGGGTAGTGCCAGAGCCAGCAGGATACACAGAGTGTTTCAGCCATTGCTTGTTTGTCCAGTAACTGATGTCTCACTCCCCTTTTGCACAGCCACAAAAGCCCACATGGGGCTGTCCTATTTATTTGCTGCACTTGAACTTAAGTGGAGGGATAATGATAAGGGTGAAGAAGCTTTTTTTTTTTTATGCTTGTGTGGGTTTTTTGTTTGTTTGCTTGTTTGTTTCAGCTGGACAAACCTCATTCTCCCAGAAGATTAAAAAAAAACAAACCCTATGATGTCAGAGGGAGTGCCTCATCTCGCTTTGACCTCACAGGAAACATTTGATTCTGTCTGTGACCTCACAGGAAGTGCTATCCTGTCTCAGTGACTTTTTACAGGAAGTGGCTGGGAGCCCATGGGAAGGAAATGACGGTTTTCTGGATTATGATTTTGCCAAGTGGCTTACAGCTGGTAGTTTGTGATGGAGGGCCCTAACCCACTACTCAATCATCCAACCTGTGTATTATTTTCTATTTGTTTATTTACATGTTGATAAAGTTGAAGTGACCTGGTTGTTTGAAACTGCTCTTTGCCAAAGAATGTTTGGGATTTTTTTTTTTTTTTTTGGTTCCGTGTGTTCTGTAGGAATGTGTAGAAAAACTTTGCTTTTGCGTTACAGTGATCACAAGGGGGGGTGTGTGCGCGTGCTTGTTTATTTTAATGTCTGTGAAGTTTCTCATTTTGCGTTGAACCTTCAGTGATGTCTAGCCTGCTTAATTAATTTCAAAACAGTATAAACTTTATTTTGAGAACCACTAAAGGAAAGGTGATGCCACTGATTCTTTTCCAGTCCTCCTTGACAGTGTTTCAGGCTGCATATGAGAAATGTAGAGTGCAGGTTAGATCAACCCATGAATTACTGCTGAGTGCTATTCCGTCAATGACGTATAGTTTTTAAATTCTGTGAGCATCTTTAGTTTTATAACGATGTGCAGTGCTTCACAGAATATCAACGTGGTTGACAAGCGAGTGAGGACGAATTCCCGTTATCATGAATTATGACTTGCCATTCTGACTGGTCTGTATAAGAATCCATATTAGCAGCTGTAGGATTTTGGTTGGAGTATTGCTTTAAAGGTGTAGTCAGTAATTTAGTTGGTGGTAACCTGAATGTTAGGTTGGTGAACTGATGAGCAGCAAGCAAGGAAAGTAGGGACACTTTATCCTGATATTGACGATCTACATCATTTGGTTTTCCATTTACAGATTTATGGCAGCCAGAGACTGGAGCAGATATTGTATTATGTACGCTTTTGCCAAAAATGTCCAAAAGTGTTTCAAGTTTTAACCACTGTCTCCACTTGTAATGGCATTATGTTTAAGAAGTGCATTGACTGACCGGCCTCGGTCTCGTGGCTTATAAACACTAGCCACTGCGCCACCATTTCTTCAGCCCAAAGAAAACTGACCACTTGTTTGAAAGCTGCTGATGTATGACTTTACTCGTTCACCACCCCTTTAAATGAAATATTCTAGCTTCGTTACATGATGAAAAGTTAGCACTATACCACTGAGTTGTTTGAGCCTGATAATGGTATAATCCACACGTAGGTACAGTATTAGCTGTGCTCTTTTATCTGTTGCTGTTTTGTTTCATTTTCCATCCTTTGTTCAGACATACGGCTAAGATTGCAAAAACTGTTCTGTCTAAGGTTTCATGTCACTCCACCTGCCTTATAATGCACTTTGGCTGCAGTGTCTGCGTCTCAGTGTCAGTAGTTCCTGTGTCCGTCAGCCTCTTAATGACCGGTTTGGAATCTCAGGCTACTATTTTTGTCATGTTGCCTGTTTTTGTTGGCTTTTTTTTTTTTGGCATAAATAACACGTACTTTTTCTGATCTCTCTCTCTTTCTGCTGATATTCACAAGCTGGGGTTTAAGTTTCAGTTGTGGTGAGGCATTTGTGGTTACCCTTAAATATCTAAAGCGTGAAATATAGAAATGTATACATGATGTAATCTAATTGGAAACTGCAGTGGAACTTTGGAGTGCTTGAAGGTCTTTAAATAGACAGAACTGTTCTCTATTGACTTACATGTGTCTTTTACCAGCCAGTGGTGAATCTCACTGGTGAAAAACAGATTATTACAGGCTTATTGTAACAATTATGTAGGATTTAATTCCCCAAAACTCCCAGTAAACAAAAGGCTGTTCCAGAGTGCAAGCGATTTTCAAAGTGTCATGGAGAGGTGTGTGAAGCCAAATGGGTTTTAATTCTCATTGCTTTGATTTCATAGTCATCTTCACACATGTAAGGTCGTTTTGTATTTTTCCTGTTTTTTTTTTTAATATATACTGTGATCTAGCATTATTTAAGTCACCAAGTGTACATTTTCTTATCTGAGCTTATGTTAATAGTTAACGGAGTCTGTTAATACAACATTAAAATGTATGGGGTTACACTGATTGCTTTTTAGTTTGACAAAGTGCATTCTGTCTGAGGACACGCTGCCCAGCCTATAGTGCAACATTCCACATTAAAAAGTATCAAAGGAACTGAAATAAAGATTATATATTATAAGAACCTCTGATATCTCCATGTATTTTTTGCTTGTGGGCCTTTGACTGGTCAGCCAGACTGAAAGTTATTCCATCTGCATTCATGAAGATGGCGTGTCTCTTGGAGGCTCAAACTTCTGCTTCCATCGACCATGATTCCCCAAGAGCACACTGCAGGATCTCCTCCTCATGAGTCCAAGTGATGCCAAACTGGAATGGGTGTCTCCCAGAGTGAGCGGTTGGTCGGTTGGTGCCCGCCTGCCTGCTAGTTAAAACCAGGGTTCTGCCATCCCCCAGTTCTGTAAATCAATCATTTGATCTTACAGCGTTACATGAAAGTGAGCCTACAAGAGCATTCCATGTTGCCTTGTATGCACCCTATAATACTAGGTCTACTTTATTCCAAACAACAACCATCTGATCCTGACCCCAGCGAAAACGAGACTGGGAAAGATGACTGCAGTATATATGGCAAATACCGCATCATGACTCCATCTGCATGCATGTGCCCAAGAAGGGTTATTAGTAGGGGTGTAACAATACACTTTGGACTTAATTATTTTTGCTTTTCCTTTTTGCATTTCTGAATCATAAATAATAAAGAACAATGCGCATTTGTGTGTATAAAAATAAAGTTTAAAAAATCAGCAGTTTAATATTGTAAACTAAATGTACTACAGGTTCACCATATCTTAAAGGAGATGCGCAGAGCCATGGCCTCACTTTCGTTTATAAATGCCTTGAGACCTCAAGAATGCCACAGGAATAGTTTTAAGTGTTAACAATAAATCTAATATAATTTTTACAATTAAAATGATTCATACATATAGGTAGCAGTCTGAGTGAATGACCTTGACATCTGTGATGTCACCACAGGAAGGCTATCGGTCTCGGCGCCATTTCCGCTATACTAAAACACAGAGCTGACTGCAGCTTCAAGCTTCCATTTTGAGCTAATTTATCGCCATGCCATGTAGATGTGTTGCTGGCCGATGCAGCAACACGACAGAAGGTGGATTTATGTTGCATTCATGGCCCAAGAATGTTCAAACTGCAAAGATTTGGATGCATTTTGCAAGAAGTTCACAGGCACATTGGGCGCCTACGAAGTGGTCTCTCCTCTGCTCTGCACATTTTACTGAAGACTCATACAAGACCTCTGATCTGTTGAGGAGTGTTGGCTATAAGCCTGTTTTGAAAGAGAGTGCAGTACCAACAATTAAAGGAAAAGAAAACTACAAGCAACTACAAGAAAAGGACAGTAAGTTCAGTTGCACCAGTTCTCCCGGAGTGTGAGCCGAGGGTTGTTGCTAAACCCCGGGATGGAACGGGACATATTATCGCTCACACAGTGACCTCCCTGTGGTTGTTGCTAAAACCAGTGATGTCCCGTTCCGCATTTTACTAATTGCCTGAGCTGAGCAGTAATGGCGGAGTACTCAGTATGAAGAAAATGGAGAATGAGTGGACCAGCCATCTGATTTCTCCGCTGGATATGCTCACCGCAGCAGCCATAGCTCACCCTTACGTAGAAGAAGCGAATGAACGGAGAACTGAACAAACAACTGAAAGTCAGATTGTTTTGAAACAATCGGACATAAGGTCGGCCTTCAAGAAGCGAAAACACCGACGGGTTACGCTCCGACTCGCATTTGGATAAAAAAAAACAAAACAAAAAAAAAAAAACAACTATGATGATATTCTTAAATTTAAAAAAAAAAAAAGTCAAATTGTTGTGGTGAAAGAGGAATAAAACACTTCAGAAGGTGCTGTTATTGGAATGATACAGTAATCACGTCGAGCTGTATTACACCCCTTGTTGATTATCTTCCTTTAGTATAAATACTGAGGTGATTATAGGAAATTGTGCGCACTGACTGGTTGAGAAATTCAGATTATTTATCGATAATCACCTCGAGCGACTCAGTAAAACAGCAGCCAAGTGCTTCGTCACCGTAAGTGAGGAAGAATTACAAATGATGAAAGAAAACGCTGTTCCTAAAAGCACGAAAGATGCTCCGAAGTTTGGTCTAAAACTATTCAAAGGTAAAGTGGAGTTGTGATTTATTTTATTCATTTCAAAACAAAGTATTTTATGTGACTCGGCAGAGATAAGTGACAAGTCTGTGCCGCGCCAGGATTACATTTGCATGCCGTTTTTGAAGTTTGAAATAAATTTTTATATGATTTAAAAAAAAAAAAAAATTACCCGCCTCGGGCTCAATGAATATGTGGTGAATAATAACCTCGACTTCATCTTGGAGGTTACTCACCGATATTCACTTCACCTTCAGTGAATAACTGTTAAAAAAACAGCATGGCGTTGCACAGATCAGTCTGAAATATTTTTGCTGAAAATAAAGATGTTGGACATCAGCTTGTCTGTTTAATATCAAGGAAACTCTGAATACAGTTTGAGGAAAATATTTACACAAAAGACTCTGGGCGAGACAGACTTTTATTCTTTTTCTTTGTTTTTTTTTTTTTTAGCTTCAATCCAAAAAAAAAAAAAAACAAACCCGCTCATCTTGGACATTTGGAGTCGAGTGTAAAATTAAATGTCAACTTGATTTTTCTGGATCGTTCCTTTAATCCTTGGCAAGAAATTTGTTTCAACTAACTAAACAAACTCTCATGGATGAACTGATCACTTGTGTATCTGTGATTACCGTGTGCAGATGTAGCTCAGAAAATACACGTTCATCACCAGAAGCCAGGTGTAGATGACCCCCCATATGGAGAAAGTCCAACCAGCAGGAGTGATTTCCGTCTCGTACAGAGCCGACACGTTTCCTGTGCTGTGCAAAAACGGTCCTGAACAACAACCAGACACCAACGACACACTCAGTCACATGGCTAATATTTCCAGGGTATGATTGTGACTACACACATTTCCACAAATCACTACAACACAAATCACAGCATTACAAATTACAGTGCCCTGCACAAATATTGGCACCCCTGAGCAAAAGGAGGTTGTGCAAGTACAGTATTAAATGTAGGGGTGCCAATAATTGTAGCACTTGAGTTTTTGTTGAAAATCATTTTCTTCATGAAGGATTTGTTTTTCAATTAAAGATTGGATTTTTGTCATTTTTTTCAGCGGGAGATGAAGCAACATCACCAAAAGGTGGCTTTTCTTCTAACCCTTTTTACTAAGCTTTACAAGGGGTGCCAATAATTATTAGAGAGCCCTGTAGCTAGAGTTAGAAGATCGTGATTAGGAATGATCAACTCGTTTAACACTGATGCTGAATGAGCAGGAAAAATTAAATTAAATCTTCTCATGCAGAATTACAAGATATTCAGATTTCATAAATGACAGCAAAAGATTAGATCATCATGACATTAAAATTAATCATGTGCAAAATTATAAAATATTAAGCTCTCATTGGATGTTATAAAATCTGGCAATAATTACATGCCTTGTATCCTGGTGCAAATATTATAATATAAAAAGCTGTGTTTTTGGTTAAAGATCGGAGTTGAACAAAAATTGTTCAACTGATCATGTAGCTTTTGTATAAAGAAAATAATAAAATAAGTCCTATAGTTATTTCTTGGTATTATGATACTAATATTTGCAGCTACATTCAATCATATCCCGTTGACATAATACATTACAATAAAACCAATTAATATTCACAGAATAAAAAATTTGATTTTTTTTTTTTAATGCTGTTGTACAAAAACAATACTCCAGTCACATACTCTATACTCTCTGATAATTTTACTGGACAAATATTTGCCCTGACTGTTCTGCATCTCAAAAGAGATGTTAGTCCAGGTTGTTTTTTTTTTTGTTTTGTTTTTTTGGGGGGACGACAAAACGTGCGCATTGATTAACTAGTCAAAGATTCGCTCAGAAACGTTCAGCTGCTTGCTTGGACGATTAAACTCGGGCCTTTACGTACATCTATTCACATTTCAGCACTTACATTAGGCATGAGCTCAATTAAATCTTATTCTGAAAGAGTAACAGGAAACAGTAATGCTAAATAGAATTAAACTGCAAGAGGGAAAAAAAAAACAAACACTTTACAGTTCTTCCATAATGCAGGGTGTTTAGTATGGGATAAAACCACAGCACATGGTGCGTACAGTCAATCAATCAACCATAAAAGATTTAAACCATGGAAACGTACCTGCAGTCTATTGAGTCATCTGGAATTTTCAGATTAATTTATACAATGGCAAGGAAAAAAAAAAAATTTGCATGTTTGACTTCATAGCAGGAAAGCAGAAATACTGGATATACAAGTGTAGTTTTGATTTATAGGCAAATACAAAAGACAGAAGGAGGTAAATACTTGTAATATTTGTTCCCCAGTACAACTTACGCCTTCATAGTTAACCACGTAACGCATCAGTAAATGTGAAAAAATGTACAAATTCGTACTGCACAAGGGGGTCACAACAGATACTCAAAGCAAAGGTGCACATACTTTTGCTTCTCCCTGATATGGTTGGGGTTTATCTTTATCTACTTTTAGGACTTGTGTGAAAATCTGATGATTTATGGAGAAATACAGAACATTCAAAAGGGATCAGAAACTTTCAAGCACCACTGTTGGTTTATAGATAGAGCTCAGCATACTCAAGTAACAATTTTAACTGAATAAAATGAACAGAGATGATGAATTTTGAGTTATTTATTCGTCTTGCTATGATGAACTCCGCTGTTCTGCCATTGGACAGAATGCCAATGTGGCTTTAACAATAAAAACAGAGCGAGCTCACAGATCTTCCAAGCTGAACTCGACGTCAACATGCTTCTTTTGGTTCTCATGTGTTTTTATGATGGAGAAGTCGTCATACTGTAAAAATCCTTCATAAATCCATCAAAAGAGAACATTTTACAAAAGCAGTGAACCAATTCAGTTGGCAGTGACGTGAATTTGTCTCTCTTTCTTTCTCCTTTAAGTAAGCGAGAAAGCAAAAGACACGTTTCATGGCACTTTAGATTTGATAAGAAGTACTTTGAAGGTCAAAATGAAAAAAGGTGTCAGGGGTAAAATATGTTGGGGTCTTTTTTTTTTCCTTTCTTTCTCTTGGAAATGTACTCGAGTAAGATGCTTTTTTTTTTTTTTAAATAAAATAAAATAAATTTTGAAGAAGAAAAAAAATATATATATCTGAGTCAAGTCCAAATCCTCCAAAATAGTCCAGTGATACAAACTTTAAATAATAATAATAATAATAATAATAATAATCATAATAATAAAAGAGTAATGGAATGAAAAACACACACACAAGTAAAGTGAGGAAAAGATTTCACCACATTAATATACATCTCACATGTGATCACTGTGAAAAATGACAATAAGGAAATTAATTCACAGGAAATATTAAAAAACAAACAAACATTAAAACATGCACTAAATAAGAAAACTCTCCATGGGAAAAAGATTGTGTAAAATTGACATGTAAATTTCGTCTGACTTTTCTACCCTCTGATTGGCTGATAGCTAATGAGTGTATCCCATTAACCAATCCTTGCACAGGGGGGCGTGGTTTCCCCCAACTCCCCCCTCCACCAACCTTTTCCTGGTCCAGCCAAAGCGTTGAGGGTTAAGGCCGTGATGTAAACCACCACAGACAGAACAAGAACCAAAATCCGCCCGATGCTCTTCTCCATGTTCTTCAGCTTGTTCACCAACTGATTTTCCTCCGAATAAAGTGAAGTTAACCTGCTATTAAGCCGCTGAACACAAACAGCAGGTCTATAAACTCTGTTATTTAGTATAAACTGAGTTAGATTAAAACTAACACCCTCTCACGCAACACTGTTTACTTTCAGCTGCTGTCAATGGAATGGTTTCATAACTTCTCTTCTTCCTCAGCTTTTAAAAGATGTGACTGAGGCAGGTTTATACCGCCACCTGGTGGCCAGGGGTGGAATGAGCTCGCAGTGGAACAAAAAACAACCCAAATATTGAATTAAAAAAAGTGGAAAAGTACAACAAAAATCATATTATTCTCAGATTAAATAATTAAGAAAGAAAGACTCAATCATATAAGAACATAAAAAGTAGGGCAAACAAAAAAAGTGGTATTCAAAGAGATTAGAAAAGCATGCAAGAAAGAAAGAATGATTTTTTTTTTTTGAAGCAGGAAGGCAGGACAAAAAATATTGGTATTCTGAACTAACAACCAAGGAAGGAAGGAAGGAAAAGAAAATAAATAAATACTGGTATTCGTAGAGATTAAAAAACAAAAGCAAGAAAGGCAAAACAAGCAAGGAAGAAAGAAAGAATTTATTTCCATCCATCCATTATCAGTAGCCGCTTATCCTGTTCGACAGGGTCGCAGGCAAACTGGAGCCTATCCCATCCTAGCTGACTATGGGCGAAAGGCAGGATACACCCTGGACAAGTCACCAGGTCATCGCAGGGCTGACACAGACAACCATTCACGTACGGTCAATTTAGAGCCACCAATTATCCTAACCTGCATGCCTTTGGGGGAAACCGGAGCAAACTCTACACAGAAAGGCCCTTGTCGGCCGCTGGGCTTGAACCCAGGACCTTCTTGCTGTGAGGCGACAGTGCTAACCACGACACCACCCTAGAATGCTCCCTGTCTTCTGCATCCTTCTCTACCACTTTCATGTCCTGTCTCACCACATCCATGTATCTCCTCTTTGGCCTTCCTCATTTTCAATGCCTGGCAGCTCCATCCTCAACATTCTCCTTCCAACATGCTCTGCATCTCAGTCTCATCTCTCTTAGCTTCATTCCCAAGCTCTCCACACGTGCTGTCCCTCTGATGTGCTCGTTCCTGAAACTGCTTTTCAGTAAATTGTCCAATTACTTTTGTGCTTGTGAAAATGGAAGTACTTTACTGTGTAAAAATGGCTGCAATTTCTAAACGGTTAATGCAATATTTTTG
This sequence comes from Cathorops melanopus, assembly GCA_027576115.1. Lineage (NCBI taxonomy): Eukaryota > Metazoa > Chordata > Actinopteri > Siluriformes > Ariidae > Cathorops > Cathorops melanopus. Next base: position 4,373,409 of record JAODLJ010000016.1, read on the forward strand.
CTAAAAGTCTTGAATTAAAGCTTAAAGTCTACACTTCAATCACATCTTGATTGCTTCATTTCAAATCCAGCATGGTGGTGAAGAAAGGCAAAATTACGAAAAGTGTGTTACTTTCCACATACTTATGGACCTGACATTTAAGGAATAAAAAACTTCACAGAGTCCTGTTACAGGAAAGTAATCAGTGACATTGTAGTTAACTTTTATAGCACAACAAATTGCCATCAATAATTTTTATTTTATTATTTAAAGAAAAACACGTGGTTCTTGATCAATTTATAGTCACATTTAGTGTTGTGGAACATTGATGAAACAAGTTAGTTCCTGTTATTACTTACAGTATAACAGCTGTAAATGTTTGTTCCTCCCCAGCCTCTTTTTTTCCTCAAAGATGAAAAAACTCCCACATGTTCCAGAGAAACCAAAATACACAAAGTCCTCAGCATGCACACTCATGTCAGAAAACCTTTGGAAGAGCTTTGGTTCTGTTACAGAACTGTCACGTGGGAAAAAGACACAGAGTAAATGGTAAATAAACATCTCCCGACAGAAAACTGCACCATGTCAACAGTTATGCTTTTCTTTTTATAAAATAACGTCATGCTTTTTAATCCATTTATTCTAAGTCCCTAGATGTTACTAGATGACGAGTGCATAAATACAAAACTGTGATTTGCCTTGCAGCCGGAACTACTGTCTGAAAAGAAAGAAAGAAAGAAAGCACAACTTTATTCATCACACACTTGTGAAATTCCTCTCTGCATTTAACCCATCTG
>JAODLJ010000016.1:4374880-4386795 GCA_027576115.1 Cathorops melanopus
TCCATCACTATGGCAAACAAGAAAGGACTCAAAGCAGATCCTTGATGGAGTCCCACCTTCACCTTGAACCATTCAGTTGTTCCAACTGCACATCTCACTGCTGTTTCACCGTTCTCATACATGTCTTGCACCACTCTGATATACTTCTCATTCACTCCACTCTTTCTCATACAATACGGCACACTATCGTGCTGAGAGATGAGTTATGGTATTGTATGAGAAAGATTAAACCATTTACTATTTAAGAATTGTTTTAAATGATTATTAGGATTTTCTTTAAAACATTATAAAGGCATTTATAAAAATTTATCAAAGAAAGATTCCATGAAATAAAGGATTAATTAAAGCAAAAATTATGAAGAAAACTTGTTTTATAAAATTTTGTTCTAGCTTTATTAAAAAAATACAAAAAGTTAAGAATTTATTTCACATTTATAGTCAAAATGATAAAAGAATTTATGAAAGGTATTAAAGAAAAGAAAGATCAGATCAATATTATGAGGAATAATAATAATAATAATAATAATAGCCTCCTTCTCCATCAACACATCCGACAAATCTGTCCAAATCCAAAACCCCCGACTTTGTAAAAGTACACGACCTGCAACTAAATCTCAGTTGAGCAGAAAACACAGGACGTTTAACATGCGCATATGGAGATGGAAATTATAAATATAGAGAGGTTTATGAAAGAAATCATTCCGCCAATATTTAATAAATCACCCGACATTAAAAAAATTATATATATATATATATATACACACATACAAAGATTCTGTTGTTTTGCACAAGACAAAGTCCTGGAGTCACTGCTTCAAATCCACTTCAGGGACTGAAACAGTTTAAAATTAACGTCACAAATCAGAACAGAGTAAAGAAAGAGTCCCGGTACATATTTTAATCGAAATTAAATCTCTCAGAGCTCAATTATAAGAGAAACTTTGCTTAATGAATGAACCAGATCACAAAATTCAGCCTTATTGCTTTTGAATAGTTACTGTGAGGATAACGTGCCAAACTGAAAAGCAAAGCAATAACTACACTTACATTGCAAATACATTCCTTATAAAAAAAATAATATTTCATAAAGAAAACATTAGTTTTCCTTTCAGGAGTTTATGACTGGAGTTAAAGCGCCACCTAGTGGACTCTTATGAAACGAAGTTTTGGGTGCTGTGTTACATGAGGATTCAAAATTTAAATTCACCTTCTGAATCTGAATTATTGCTACAATAAATAGAGGTAAAGCTGTTTAGACATTTTCGATATAAATTCTAATCACTCCATCTGTGCATACACACAGAGAATAGAGCACACAAAGAGGTGTACTTTCATTTCACATAGTCATCACTCCTTCCTTCCTCAGGGGGTTTTATGGTTAAAGATCACAGTAGCACAGACCACACTGAAAACTGAACACACAAACTGCTGGTTTTCATCCTCCATTCAACAAATTTGTGTGGATTATCACAAATCGCTGAACGTTCTTCTGTCCAGGGTGTGTGAGAAAGGTACCCGTTGAAGACCGACAAGGAATCGGAGGCTACAAGAGACCAAATACCTCAAGGTTCGATGTGTTGTGCATTCGGAGATGCTTTTCTGAAGTTTGACGTGAACACTAACCGAACCTCCTGACCTGCGCATTGTGTTGCTGCCAAATGATTGGCTGTTTAGATAACTGCAGGAGTACAACAGGAGGAATCCTAATACAGTAAAGTATAATAAATAACACACTCTTAGTGAAAAAGTTTTCATCTAGAACCCTTAAAAAAAATACCAGAACCATGATCCAGCTAACAAACTTGGTTTTTGCTTCTCCTACAGAGTAAACACTATTATCCAGATCCCTTTGTTGGTGTATATTTACTGACTGACCAAAATGTAAACAAAAGACACCACAAGCCAGCATAAATCAGTTGTGCATAAAATGATTTATGTTTCATGAACAGATAAAAACAAAACGGTGCTACATTTGAGTGAAAAGCGAGGTGGACACAAAATGTTCAAGAAAAGACAACGAACGTCATAAGCTCAGCGGTTCTGTTCCACGTGCATTAAATTACACAGAGAAACAAAAAGGCCGCAGCAGCAAAGAAAGATAATAAATAATAAAACCGATTTATGCACATGTGCAGTTTCGCATAATACAGATCTTGGCTGCGTTTGTCCAATACTGAAGCTTGCTGATTTCAACAGGACAGGTTCGTGTGTCAGCACCTGAGTGCTTGTGAACAGGCGTGAAGACTTGATCCAGTTGATGTACAGCGTGGACTTTGGCAAAGCTAAGGCACATAAAGAGAGAAAGAAAGAAAGAAAAAAAAAAAAAAAAAAAGGGGCAGAGGAGAAGAGGATCAAATTGTCAACTCTTTGCCTGTTTCTTTTTCTGCACCAGCTCAGCGAGCAGCTTGTACCGGATCATACACTCCTCCTGCGGACAACACAGAGATCACAATTAGCATCATCATCTCTCACTCACACACTCTTAGGTGTGCTGTTACAAAAAAGTAATGAATGATGAGTGGCGTGATGCAACCTGACACCAAGTGGACTTACTTTCCCACCCCAGTGTTGATCGTTTCCCAACAGAAGCACATCCTGAAGTGTGCTATTCGTCTTAAACTACAATTTGTCAACAGTTCAATTTTTATGAACTTAAGGACAGAATGGAATGTCCACAAAACAAGTTTAGTTCCTGTTACAAAGCACTGGCACTGGAGACTCCTTCCAAAAATACTTCACTATGTTAACAATGACGATCCCATGGCGCGTTTGCCAAACAACTTCCTGTTTAAGTTACTACAGAAACATTGGAGTTATAGAAAGTTAAACAACACCTTCTGACCAATCAGAATTGAGCATTTCAAGACTGCTGAGGTAGATGAACACAAATCATCGGTTAGCAGAACTGACTCTCACACGGCTTAAGTTAATACTGTATCTGAAACTTTAGAACCACAATCACAGCCCGGTTTAACAGCTCACCTTGCTTTTCCCAGGCACCACCTTGGCGATCCTGTCCCAGCGTTCGGCGGTGCCTCGTGGGTACTGCTGCAGCGCCAGCTCTAACAGTTTCTGCTGGCTTTGGGTCCAGACCTCGTCAGCAGCGCTCGGCTTTTCTTTCAGCTGCTTTTTCTCCTCTTCGCTGTCCTCATCCACAGCTGTGGGGTCAAAGTCTCTCTGTCTGCGCCCTTTCGCTTTTTCTCTCTCCTCACCATTTCCTGTCCCAGCAGCTCCTGCTGTGGATTTTTTGCCTCGTCTCCTTACAGTCCTGCTCTCCGTTTCCTCGGCTGTGTCGGGCTCTGAAGGCTCTTCGGGAAGCCCGATCTCCTCCCGCTGGGTCATGAGGCTATCTGGGACCACACTCTTTCCTACCATGGCGCTACTCTTCAGCTCTGAGAGCTTCACCAACCCTGAGAGAGAGAATTTTATTAATTTATTTATTTATTATAAGGTCCTTCAAGTAATAATTAAAGAGCAAAATGCTTTAAATAAAACTGACCTGATGTGTTGGAGACATTGTCTTTAAGTTGTTTTACTTTCATCGTAACCTAAAAAAACATTTTTCTTAAAATGAGAATCTTGTATTACATTATAATAAGTGAACGCACTGCTCCAACACCCACATCAGTGACCGCTCTGCCCAGCTCATGAGCGATCTTCTCCCACCGCCCTGGTGTTCCTCCAGGAAACTTCACCATGCAGCGAGTCAGCAGACCGAGGTCCTCGTCTGTCCACTCCGGAGTCTGAAATCATCCAGGCCATGTTACTTGTTTAACAAGAGTGCTCGGAGAACACAATATCCCTCGCTGGCAACTATGCTACAACTCTGGTAAAATGCGACTGAATTGAACAAAGTCGCAATATGTAGATTACCGACAAAGAATCCTGTCAAGTTTTGTGAAATTCCTCCAAAAATTGAGAGAGGAGTTGGATTTCAGAAGGCGAGGACCCTTCCCAGGATGGACATCGCCACGACATAATCGCCCTTTGGGCCTTTCGGCCAGTGGGGGATAAAAACCTTTTTGCCAAATTACATGAAATTCCTCCAAAAATTGTGAGGAGAGTTGATTTCAGAAAGCAAGCACACCTTGCTGATATTGCCAAAGTACAAGCTTGTTAATAGTCATGGGCATAACTCTGGTAAAATTTGCCCAAATTAAACAAAATTTCAATACGTGCATAACTATCATATAACAAAGAATCCTTTTGCCAAGTTTGGTGAAATTCTTCCACAAATTGTGAGAGGAGTTGATTTCAGAACAACGTACACCATCATGAAATTGTCAAAGTGCAAGTTATTTAAATCAAGGGTCAAAACGTGACCGAATTTAACGAAATTACAATATGCATATTACCAACATGTACAAGAATCCTGCCAAGTTTTGTGAAATTCCTCCAAAAATCAAGAGAGGAACCGATTTCAGAAGAAGGAGAGTACCCTTCCTGGGACAGACATCACCATGACATAAGCCCTCTTCGGGCCTTTTGGCCAGCAGGGGATAAAGTGTCAAGCTTTATTTTTTATTTATTTATTTTTTTGACCATCTAGAGTTCCGTTCAAATTTGACAAGCGAAGGACTAACTTTCTTTTTTTGCATTTTACGATCTTCCAACCAGTCGTCCATTTGATCCTCGATGTCTTCGATGGACGCTCCCTGGTCATACGTGGGGACGTACCCCACCTCGCTGGGCTCATAAACCGGAAACTCCATTTTGGGTTTCTTCACCTTTGGCCGTTTCTCTCCTGCAGGTCCACAAAGAGCAGTTTATTTTTCTTTACGAGACAGAATTTAAAAAAATAATAATAAAAAAATAAAAAAAGTTTGACGACTATTTTCACTGGACAAATAACCCAAAAGCATCCAGATTTTAAGCATCACCCATTTGCCATCATCGCAGTTCGCGGGGTGGGGGTTGGTTTCTCACCAGTTTGTCCATATTAGCATTTTAGGAGAAATAAATCTCAATTTATTCAGCGATATAAAATTGCTCCATAAAAGGTCTTACTTGGCTGCGTTTCTTGCTCTGCTTGTGCTTCTGCTTGCTCTTTTTCTTTCAGTTTCATTTCTTTGTAGTCTTTATAGTACTGCTTCACATCCTGAAATCAAAGACACTGCCACATCAGCAAAAGTGGACCACGACACACACTTAGTAAGTAATGGCACCCATACTGTAGTAGGCACATACCTGTATGACATGAGGCAGAGATTTCAGAGAGTAGTAAAGCCAGATGCTCAGTTTGAGTGGCAGAATATCATGCCAGTGAGGTTTATCAGATCTAATGAGGAAATAAAAATGGTTAAAAACAATGCTGGGACTTGTTCAAAGCAAAAATCAAATAAACAACGATTATGCAAGATTACTCAAGAAGCAGTGTGACTACTCCCATGAAGTGCTTTTTAAAATACCAGCCCTGGGGACTGTACTAGGTTTAGGCTCCTCAAGTAACGACCGCTGATGTTACGAGGACATTTCAACGAGTGGCTCACTTCTCATTTTTCTCTTGCCCCGTGGTCTTCAGCTCCTCGACTACCTTGCTGCTTTGTTTTTTCTTCTTCTCTCTCTTCTTCCTGCTCAGGAGATCATCCTGGGGGTGAAGCCACATCATTACACACATCAGTCTGTTTTCACACCAGATCAAGTTGTGAATGAGGACAACCGTAGACATCATGCAATATTCACCAACTGCTTCTCCAAATATATGGACCAGATCACAGCATAGTGGCCCACAGTGAGGATGAGGAAGAGGAGGAAGCCCAGCTCGCCGTTGCTCATCTTCCTGACACGGCGGTAGTAGAACACGGGCTGTCTCCAGTCAGGAAGCCCGTTAACCAGGATGTCATTATACCTGTGCAAGAGAAGACGTTAGATTTATGCATGGAAATGTTCACTGAAGGGTTTAACTAGATTACAAACCAGCAACAAATGACTTTCAGTACAATTCTTGGGGGGGAACCCCATCTAATAAAAGCCCTGGCTGCTTAATCATTGGCTCTTGCCATGAAACCATGACTGGATTAAAAATCAGACTTCTATGCCTTCAGGGATGTTTTTGAAGAGCAGTAGAAACGTGGGGAAAAACCCCAAAAAACAAAAACCCACACGCACGAATATCGTCCTACCTTTTTCTCCTTTCCTCATCTTTAAGAACTTCATAAATGGCAACAAGCTGGAATTGAACGCAAAAAAAGGATTTCACTACAACTAAAACACGTTACCAAGACATAGCACAGAGATAGCTTTCTGCGCGAGCTCTTCGTACCTGACGAAATTGAGTTTCAGCATTCTCATCTTTGTTTTTATCAGGGTGAAGGATGAGAGAAAGCCTCCTGTATGCTTTTCTGATCTCGGAGGATGGAGCATCCTGTGAAAGAATTACCAAGTTAAGAACAAAATGCACAGGTTGAGGTGTAGGAAACAAAAATAGTAGCAGCAGTTTCTATTTCAACGTTTCAAACACCAATCCTTGGTATCTTGACTTTGGTCAAACTAAATGCAGAATACACATTCAGCCTGATTGACAAAATCTGTCAGGGTCCGGCCTAAATACAAATGCCCCGAATGACAAACGGGCCTTGTAGTAGCGTGACAGAACAACGATGCGGCGTCTGGGCCGAACACAACACCTTGATGAAAAGTCTAGCATGTCATAATTTTTGGATTTTCCTCACCCATTTTGACAACTCAACATTCCTTCTGTAGCCACGATTAACAATTTCTCTCTTCCTTTCACCTCCTACCTGACAATACACAAGGACGTGAACGATGATTGCTCGATCAGGGTCAAATCTGTAGCGCTGCCAGTCTCACGACCAAGACACGGGAAGAACTTATGTTACATAACAGCAAGTTATTAATCTTTTTACGTTCCTAAAAACACACTGCAACGCAACACTGATTTATCACCCTGTATTAATCATACCACGATCAATTTAATCTCCCCACAAGATATATATACATCTAGACACACACCACTTTAATAATTTGTCGTTCGTTATTTTGTGAATTACATGACTGCTCGTCTGCTTGAAATATATCCATTGGTATTGCATTTTGATCCAGATTTTTTGAGATATAAATGTCAGACAGACTGAATGTCATTACTATAGGTCTATTTGTCACAATATTCTGTATAAACATAACAGCCTTGAACTTTATATTCAGGCTCCTGTGTAGCTGCTTCCTGAGAGAGTTTCCACTCCAGATATGACTAAGTAGCTCAGAGATGATGACTAGAATGTCACCATTTAATCTTTAATAGATGTGATAAGGGAACTATAGACATAGCAAAAAAAAAAAACACAACACAACACATGGTCTTTAACAGAAAGGAATCTCCTGGTGCTTTGAGAAATCAATGAATAGACTCGATGTTAGGCTTCAATGTTTGCATACACTTTCCACAAATATTAAGTTTAAAAAAGATTTAATACAATAGATTTTATTCAGATCACTGGAAAACGCAAAACAGTGAGTGAAAGCTTGGGTGTTATTAGATATTTGCTTTGTGTTGAGCCAAAGACCCGATGCTGCTAGGCCTAAAGCCTCGGTGTTTCTTACAGACTGCTACCGCGACTCAGGCGCTGTATCGGGGCAGGAATCTAAAAACACACCCGCTGACCAGTTATCCTCAAAAACAAAAAAAACCAAGCAAACTAGAAAAAAAAACCGCAAATATGGCATTCAAGTGAAGTATATTTTACATTTTAGGCAAATTAATTTGTAAATTCGGGTTGTTTTGAATATTAGGGTCTAAAATTTACATCAAGTGAAAAACTGAAGCGAGCCGGTTGCTAAAGTTCAGACAAACATACAGAAGGGAAGAAAATCACTAATACACGACGATTTTTACCTGGTTAACAGACAGGAATTCGTAAAATGTCTGTGGGATTTCCTCCACCAAGTCGAACAGCTCTAAATCCGCGTCCCATGCTGCTCCCAGCCCGGGGAGGACGAACACAAGGCCGGCGGCCAGCAGCACAAACCGGCTCGGCACCGCGACACAAGCCATCGTAAACGCTCTTTAAAAAATAATAATAATAATAAATAAATATCGTACGTTAACGTTGATTTCAGTAACCCATGCCTGAAAGTCGGTGTCTAGACACAGCTTGGTATAGCTGCCCCTGTAGCCGAATCAAACGTGGCTAATTTCGGCTAGGTGGAAAAACTCAGCGGCAACAAATTTCACACACAGCCGCCACAGGAGCGTCCAATCAGGGCGAAGCTGCTGAGACACGTCGCTGCTATGTCTGGAGAACATATAGTACAAAAGGATCCCTCTGATGGAAAGGAAAAGGCCGCATCCTAAATATCTGTCTTCTCCCTATACAAGTAGCCTACATCTGGAGTGAAATAATATAAATATAACTGACTTGACTGTTGATTCAAGTATGGAGTGATTTGAGATGTTTCCCCCAAAGCAGTTCACCATTCACAAGAGGGAACTGAAGGATTTCTTTCTTTCTTTCTTTCTTTCTTAAGAAAAAAGGATCCATAGTGGTGGTTAGTCAATTCATTCATTCAGGTTAGTCTGTTTTTAAACATCAAGCACTGAACATTGAACATCCTGAACCAAAATCCTCTCCAGCTGGAGATTTATCTTCATATCATATAAATCACCAGGTTTTTCTCCCCTTGCACTTATATAACAAAGCTCATGGCATCATCCAGGTGTTTTCATTAGAAAATCCTTTCTCACAAAAGGACTGATGCTTTCATCGTACTGACTGCACAAAGAAAAGCTGGGACATTTCATTTCTCATGAATAAATGGTCAACATGGTCATGTTTTATATGAATCTCAGTTGATCATAGGCTATAAAACCAAGTCTATACAAGCTGGCTATGAGACTTAGGACACTTATCTCATGAAAAATTAAAACACAGGCTTTTGAAACCACCCTGTTGTCATAGAAACTGGTGATTTAAGCCAATCAGTATTCCCATCTAAGCATAAGATTGAATACATTACATTCATCATGAGCACATTATATTAGCCTAAACCAAATGAGCTAAAGCACCACATTAAGCTTGTTTTTATTCATTCTTTAACCTTTTGTTTTTCTCCCCTGCAAACATATCTTACCGATATTACCGAACGATAATGACTCATGAATGAATATCAAACGTATCCTGATATTTAGGAAACTTTTTGTTCTCTCACAGGTTTGTTGAGAACACTGGCTTGGAGAAAGAAGAAAGAAAAAAAAGACCTTATATTCTGGAATTAATTCGTGAAATAAATTTTAGATTTGAGATAATACGACGTGCATCGACTTGAACACCCTGTTATATCATATAGTTTTATTATGAAGACTTTTAATCACGACTGAGAAACTTTGTGCATTTAAAATAAATCTATAATGTTGTTTAACGAGTGCAAAATATTTTGCCTAATAATAATAATAATAATAATAATAATAATAATAGCTGTATATAAAAGTAGTTAAGAATAATCAAATTAGGAGACATTTAAATATATAGATTTGTATTTGCTAATGCAGTATGTCCATTTTAAATTCTGACGCAGCAGTGATGGATATTACACTCCGCCTGTTCATTATTCATTCATTTATTTATTTATTTTCATTGAAGAGAAAACTATACTCCCAGATCTCCTGTTAAATGTCTACCTGAAGGTAAGGATGTCCTGGGACACAATAGTAACAACAGGGACATTAGTAGAATTGATAAATTAAAAAAAAAAAAAAGACGCAAAAAAAATGTAATTACATGACAAATTAATGTGTTTATTGTTTTGGTGTTGTCTTAGGAGTGTGAGTGATGGTCAAGCCATGTGCGACTCTGAGATCTGCAAATTCAGCTACACAATCGTGACCTCCATGTCTCATTTCAGGCACAAATCAATCAATCAATCAATCAATCAATAGATCAGTAAAATCTCTGGTTAAAGATAAACACAGAGCCTAAAAGACACACAGGTGCAAATCAATATAATGGTGGAAAAAATGTGCAATTCTCCATTTGTACGGTACTTGAATTGGACTGGATTGGTCATTTTTTATTCAGCTATATGATTGCACTTGAGTGTTGTTTCCACAGCATGTCTAGATTAATATATCGCTTGTTAATCATTACCGCGATATTATCATCAGGCTTTTTTTTTTTTTTCTTTTTTACCCCCTGGGATCATCTCGATCTCATGCAGAAACTCGAACCTGTGTGATTGCTTGTGTGAATTTGGATTATATTTAGATGCACAAAGTAAGACAAATCCTTTTGGCTTCAGTATAATGCCGACCTCATCAAAGCGCCAGCAAAAATTTTGCAGCAAGTGAATTTTTAATAGAGTCGGCTGAAGGTCTAATAGAATAATGTAGACACGAATGCAGGGGGTTTGTCCTTATTGTTGACACGAACAAACAAACACTATTATAATATTATAATATAATCACAATTTTAGATTTGTGAGTCTGAAGAGGAAAAGTCTTCAGGTTTCTGTCTCTGGATGGTATGATGTCAGAGAACTGAGAAATGAAACGCACAAAGTGATGTTCAAAGGGAAATCTCAGCACTCATTAGATTATTTACAGCTAGTGTCAGGACTCATCAAGGTTCGTTAAATACCGAAAACTCATCAACGACGTCGTTCAGGAATTTCCGCAAGTGCGCTTTCTTTCTTTGTTCGCACTTCTCACGATTAAGGGTCTGGCGTGTTGCCAGGTTGGTTTAAAATCTTACAATAATCACTGATGCATTTTCCCACACTCATCAAAGAAAAAAAAACCCTCCAAAAATATTTATTCAATTTCGTGGCAAACTTACAAAGTGAGTGAAAATAAAATGATTTCAAAAATCAATTATGATTTAATTCAAAATTGTTGTAACTTAGCTTAATTAATTCAATCAGGAGAGTAGACAATGTTATCCGCATGAATAAGAAATGTAATTTCGGGTCGCTGTATTTCATTCCATCATTATTGATGTGCTGTTTATGTTCACAGGAGTTGTGAGAAGATCAAAAGCAGGTCGAATAGAAAGTCTGGCAACACGTGTGACGTCACTGTGGTTCGGGAGCTGCTGCCGTGGAGTCCACGCTGGAGTGAGTCTCTGTCCTGACTGTCTGTCCTCAGCACAGCTCTTCTCTTCAACACTCAAACAATCATCAGATAATCAGGGATGGTTGTTTTTAATACCAGGAAATGAATAAGCCTGCGGTTTGTCTCATTTGCATGTGAGAGGGACAGAAAAAAAAACCCCAACAACAATCTGTTCACTTTCTCTTTGGGGTACAAAACAAATCTGCACCTCACAAGTGTTCCATTAATGAGCATCCATTGATGGAGTTTCTGTTTGGTTTCAAACACTGTGGAAGTTCAGTGAATACTAGAGACTTTGCTGTAGGACAAAAACTGCTTTCCCGAATCTTCATATAGATTTTTTTTTCATAATATAAAATAACAGACAGGGCGGTTTCTGAGAGTTACTGAAAAGACTGAGTCAAGTTTTCATGGGACTTGTATTTTTCAGGGAGATTAGCACAGAGAGATTGGGGAGGTTATATCTAACTTTACAAGAAAAATGATTATGTTATTATCAAATAAATATTTTTTTCTGAACGACTTGAGTTCGAATTCTTTCTTTCTTTCTCTCTCTCTCTCTCTCTCTCTCTCATTTAAACTTAAGCTTGCAACATTTCTCTCTTTATCTTTCAGTATATTAAGCTAACATTTCTTCGAAATTATCTATCTATCTAATTTAGTTCACGTCAAGTCTCAAGTCACGCTTATACAACCTCTCTCTCTCTCTCATTTAAACTTAAGCTTGCAACATTTCTTTCTCTCTCCCTTTCAGTAGAATTTTAAGCTGATAACATTTCTTCTATCTATCTATCTATCTATCTATCTATCTATCTATCTATCTATCTATCTATCTATCTATCTATCTATCTAT
>JAODLJ010000016.1:4392252-4403449 GCA_027576115.1 Cathorops melanopus
TTTTTTCCCTTTGTCTTTCCTGCTGAAGAATCAAACCGGTCCTGAGGTTCAGACTGAATTAACGTGATCTGTTATCTATGATGATGATGATGATGATGGATTTGTTTATTTTGATATAAGAGATGATGAATAGGGTACGGATCCGGGACGTGGTGTTATGTGTGCACCGTGCAGACCCCGGTGTGTCTGTGGAAAAGACGGCGTGCAAACTCACGGTGCAAAGCTCCCGGGCTTCCTCCTTCCGACTCGGAGGAAACACGACAGGGAAGGAAGGAAGGAAGGAAGGAAGGCGGGGTGCTTATTTACGCGCGCGCTACCGTTTTAAATCCATTCTCCAGCTATTCCAGTGGGGATCACGTGTCAGGAAAGACGCAGAGCGCGAGCGAAAAAAGACCCACGCGTGTTTCTATCGAAATTATAGCCGCTAAACAATGGCGCTCGTGCCGAGACCGTGTGGCAAAATGGCAGCCAGCGCCTTTCAGTCTGAAACATATGCTGCATCAGAGGGGAGCGGAGACGCGCGGGGTAGTTCACTGCACCTTATTCACGGTCATGTGTCATAAACTGATGGACCGGTGAATCCGCACTGACTGGCAACGTGCCAGCTATATAGGCTAAACGGTCGCCATGGCAACAGCGAGGTCTTGGTAGTCTAAGTCATCCATGTAGAAATCACTTCTCTCTCTCTCTCACACCATACTGCACATTATTATTATTATTATTATTATAGGTCGCATCCCTAAACCTTGCTCGTCTCAACACGCATAACTGATCCCTAAAACCGTCTTAACAAGCCAACACTGTTTGCAGAGAAGATGCACGGAATAAGTAAACCATGACGGGTCGTGCTGCTCTAGGAAAACAAACAACAGAGTGAGCCGCGTGCTTCGGCCAGACCTGCAATGTTTCATTTATCCCAAGCATTCATTAACCAACAGATCTTTTTTTTTTTTTTTTCTTTTACTAACACGAGATTTTATTATTATTATTTATTTATTTATTTATTTATTTATTTTTTTAATCCAATTATAGTTAGAGTTAATATTCCGGGAAATAAACGCGTCCTTGCTGTCGCTTTACAGCATGAGAGCAGCCAGGCTATAAACAGTCGTTCCTTCTCTCTTTTTGTTTCTAATGAAGTTAATAAGCCAAATAATAACCTCTTGCATGTTCTATAAACATCCCATTGCAAAGGATTAAAAACTCTCTCTGTGTCTCTTTTTTTATAATATTATTAGGTCCAAATGCGCATTAATATCCGACTCTGTGATTTGCAGCCGGAACTACTGTCACAGCTCGTCTTAACCTGTAGAACATTAACCAGCACCTTCTGACCAATCAGATTCGAGAATCATATTATATTCCCCTCCTTTATAACAATGAAACTAAACATTTCAGGGACAGAAAAAATAAGACTGCGTGGTGCTGATGAGCAGTGTTTAGATTCTCACCAAACTTTCTTAACACATTTATTCTTGCTGTAATATCAGTAGATTAAAATAGCAAACCTAAACAAACAGTATGCAAAACTTGTCCAGAGGGTGTGCAAATTAAAAAAAAAAGAAACTAAGGTCCATTCGAGAACTAGAAACGTGCATATAGAAACAAAGTGTACTTGACCTTTATAAACATGTGACGTGTGAAGATCCAGGAAGTAAAATGCAATCCTGATGAGACAGGAGGAGACAGGTCGAAAACCATTACCATGATTCATGATTCTGGTTCTTCGTCTCCTTTAGAAGCGATGCAGAAATTGTAACAAGCTGTGATTAAAAAAAACAAAAATTATTTCCAACATCTCAAGTTCATTCTTACTCACGGCTTATTTTGTTTTGCGGAAGGATGCACGTAAACATTGTAGGCTTCTAACTACCGGTACGTTATAACTTTATTCCCAGGTCATCCCATGGATTGAGGCTATTTATAGGCAACGGCTGACTCAGTGCCTTAATGAAACCAGATCACAGCTCCACACACAAGCCTGTTAGTCTGTAATGTTATTCACGTTCATTGAAAAAGAGAAAGAAAAAAAATCACGTTTGTAAATTTAACACTGGATTATAAATTCATATTTAATAAGCTACTGAAACCTCAGGAGCAATCCTGCCTGTTTGTTTATTGTCGTGTGACCTCATGAGTTGCTTTTCCAGTTCAACCACAGAAGGTGTTATATAAACCTAATTATTCCGAAATAACCGAGTTATTATTTGTAGATCACAAAAGGAGGCCTACAAAGCGAAACCACGTCCATAAACATGCTGTATAAAACTGCGTCAACACGGCATCTGAAATAGCAGCATATTGACTCTGGGCGGAGTGTTCATTTTTAATGCAAATAAATAAAAATAATAAAAATACGCAAAACCTAATAGCATCCTTTCTTTTTCGGCTCAGGAACTGATCTGTGGACAGATTACTGATGACTGTGATGCAACTATAGGAAAAAAGTGCAAAAGTTTGTTGCGTTTCAGATTCAGGAAAACAAAAATGACAGTATATGGACTGACCTGCATCTCAGATTGGTATATATATATATATATATATATATATATATATATATATATATTTCCCCTGATTGATTAACTAGTCAAATTCATGCATTATGCAATACAGTAAATATTTCTGGATTCGGTAAAAACCTCATCATGCGGCTCGGGGTGATGTGCATCTTGCTCGGTTCCTCTTCACGTCATCTCTTCTTTCTTGTTTTGCTCGTGAGTCATGCACCATTTTAGTAAACTTGAATAAATGGGAGTGATCTAAAAGCTTGTGCATATAGGAGTTTGAGAGTTGGAGATATGTCAATGAGTGTGGAAGATCTTATACTGCAAAAATACAACAGCAGACCAAACCATTTTACAAAAGAAGGAACATTTGGTTTTATCTGATGAGTTTGGGTTATATTTTGATCATCATGGTTTGGTAAGATAGACGTATTTTATTATTTGGGTTTATTCTATCCTAGTTAACCTTCCTGGGCGTGGGTCCAAGTCCAGGGTTCAGGACAGCTTTTCTGGAGTGGCCAAAGCGAAAGCCATAAAAATGACTGTTTTGTCGGAGCTGGAATTATGACTTGGAAAATAGTGCTTAAGAACAATGCATAGTTAGTCCAGAAGCATGTTTGTGGATGAAATAATAAATTTTAGGATGCTTGGAGAAGTCTATAAAAGTCAAGTCAGGATACATGTGGCATTTTATTAAGTGCTCTTTTGGATTAAAAAAACAAACAAACATAAAACACGACTTTGCAAGACTCTAAACAATTAAATGGCTATTTATTAAACACACCCACCACTTAGGTTCACGCACCACGTGTGTTTATCCGGCAGGTGTGCGAGCCTCATGACGATGCACCGAACCACGCGGATAAAGATCACGGAGCTAAACCCGCATCTGATGTGTGTGTTATGCGGCGGCTACTTTATCGACGCCACCACCATCGTAGAGTGTCTTCATTCGTGTGAGTAGGCTACACATTACCAAGCCGTTTGTGTGTGTGTGTGTGTTGATAATTGTTCTGGTCGTTTTTCTTCACAGTCTGTAAAATGTGCATCGTGCGGTATTTAGAGACCAGTAAATACTGTCCCATATGTGATGTGCAAGTTCACAAAACCAAACCCCTGCTCAATATCAGGTACCCCATTTTATTTATAACACAATACCATTTTCATATACATTGTTTATATTTGACTTTAGCCATAGTGTATTAAAACTGGGAAATTAAGCTGTATAATTACGTGTATTTTGCATGCTCAGAGGTGTGCCAACTGCAAGTAGACGCTGTTACCTTGACCTATATATAATATATCAGGAAATTTTATTTATTTATTTATTTACTTGGGAATTTGAAATGCTTACTTGTCATAGGTTCGAAACATTTTTCCATGCATACACTTTCACAAATAAAGGCACCAAACTGTACTTGTGAAATGGATGGGAACATTATAGCCTCTTTACTGTGCATCTCGCACAAAACCCTTACGGTATCTAGAATGATCCAGAATAACTTACAGAAGTGGACTGGTTTCTCTATGAAAAGCGCTTCCTCATGCCAAGTCAGGGATTAGTAGCATCGGTCGAAAAACCCTGCTGGGGAGGTTACATCTTGTGTATGTTGTGTATATTTTATCTGGAAACCGGTACATGGTGTATAGCTTGTAGTACATGAGCTACATGGTCTTTCCTGTCCAATAATAAATAAATAAACAAACAACAAAAGTTGTACTCTTAATGCTACCGTTACAGGAACAAGCATAAGTGTAGTTTATTTCTGAAAGTGTCGCTAGAAGTTCTCCACTGTGGACCACAAAATCCCATCTTGTGGTGTTTATAAGTTAACACTGTGGATCGGAATCCAACCTAGAATCTGCTGTATGTGGAAAAACTTCAGAAAAATGATTTAGTATTTCAAATAAACTAACATTTGCACATTATTCCAGGTCAGATAAAACCCTTCAGGACATTGTGTACAAGCTGGTGCCTGGGCTATTCAAAAGTAAGTTGGCAAAGATTTTGCCAAATGAAAAAAAAAATTGCACTAAAGTGGAAGAGCACACATTTTAATTTCTCAGCATGTGTATTATTATCTGCATTTAGCCACAGGTTCTGAACCCTGGCCCTGGAGACCCCAGTGTCTTGCACATTTTAGTATTTTCACCGCTCTACGTCTCTGATTCAACTCATCAGTCCTTACTTAGAGCAGGACCTGGGGCTTTCCAGGACCAGGGTTGGGAACCAGCACCAATACGAAGAATCATTTCATTTATTCAGTTGTTCCACCAAAGAGCTTGTGTTTCTTGTGCTGTTATTCAGATGTACTGATCTAATATTTGTGCTTCAGATGAAATGAAACGAAGAAGAGACTTTTATGCAGCGCATCCATCTGTTGATGGTAAAAACAGGCTTTTTTTTTTTTTTCTTATAAAATAATACTAAAATCCATTTTTGAGTCAGTGGAAAGTTAAACAGATTGTTTTTCCCCAGCTGCTAACGGATCGAATGAGGATCGGGGAGAGGTGGCTGACGAGGACAAGAGAATAATTGCTGACGATGAGATCATTAGTCTCTCGATTGAGTTTTTTGATCACAACAGGTAGGTCCAGTTCAACCACCTCATCGTGGCTTCTCATTATCAAAAGCAGTGTCAGATCTACCAGGTACATATTTACAGTGTTTCTGGGATATTTAAAAAAAATAATAATGTCGAATAAAATAAATTCAAATATCATGGATCTTTTTCTTAACTATTGTCAGATTTGGAAGTGGTAACGGGGAAGACAAAGAACCCTCAAAAGAGGTAAGCAGTTCTCAAATTTGCTTTCCAACTTACAAAAAACAGTTGAACAATACTGTTCCCATTCGGGATTTTGTCCTTCATAACTGACATAAACAAACAATTTAAGCATTCAACTCATAAAATGAATCATCCACGAACAAATGATTAAACGCATAACGATCTCACTTCCTCAGACGACTGTAAAGCGATATTTGCAATGTCCGGCTGCAATGACAGTGATGCATCTCAGAAAATTTCTCCGAAGCAAAATGGATATTCCATGCACGTTACAGGTGAGGTCTCTGTAAGCAATGCAAACTTATTTTTGTGCTGTTCTGACTACTCGTAACTGTAATTAATTCCTGAAACCTTGCTTTAAAACAGTGATCATGACACTAGACTCATAAATTACATAAAAAGACATGCATTTGTATGAACTAAAACACAATTTAAGCTTGAGACTTTTTTTTTTTTTTGCACTTTCAGATTGAAGTCATGTATGAAGACGAGCCTCTGAAGGATTATTACACATTAATGGACATTGCTTATATCTACACCTGGAGGCGGGTAAGAGAAAAACTTTACTTTTTTGCTATTCTGTGGTCCTAGTCACGTTTGGAGTCTTGTCATTTCTAGTCCTAAACACAAAACGAGAATGGTTTCAAACTACAGAGGATGGTTTTAATATTTAGTTCTGTGTCTGAGTGACGAGAAGGTTGTATGTTCAGCACTTGGATTAGATTTAGCTTTACATCATTTCGGTTCATGTTTTACTTTAATCCAAAGAGATGCTTTGTGTACAGTGTGTCCCTGCAGGCTAATACTGTAAATCTGTCCCTGCAAACAGAAGATAAGAATCTGGGCCGTTATTTTCTAGCCAGACCTTGTAGGAATTCAAATGCAAAAAAAAAAGTCATAAAAAAACAGTTTTGAAAATCCGAGCAATCTGCTTGTTGTTTTTACAGAACGGTCCGCTGCCTCTGAAGTACCGGGTTCGTCCCGGCTGTAAGAAACTGAAGCTGAGCAGCACACCCAGCTGTGGGACTGCAGGTCGAAAACCTGAAACGGAGAGCGACTCGGGAAGCGAAAAGCTCAGCAGCCCAGCCCTTCACACTCCTACACCTTCCACGTCCTCCTGTCTGCCAAGTCAGAGCGCTCCAGTGAAATCCTCACACTCAAGTTTCTCTCATCTCTCACCGGTCAACGGAGTGTCCAATAAAGCTGGCTCCAACGGCCAAGTCTCATTCAGCAACAAAGCCAGCAAGGGCTCAATCAATGGCTCCAACTCCGTCGGGTGACAAAAGGACTTACGGACATGAAAAGCCGTCAAACGAAGAGCTGCAAACTCGGACGCAAAGGAACTTTAATCAGCGACGGTGATTTTATCGGATTTTGTAAGAAAAGCTACGACTGCTAACTCCGTCCCTTATGAGTTAGCACATGCAACTTTTTACGACTTTTTGCAATCGGGAGCGGTTTTTGAAAGGCAGTTTCTTTACCCGAACCACCTTTTCCTTTTGTATCATCTATGTATGTTAAGTATGACTTATGTTTCTGTTTAATTCCTAAGCTTTCATTGTTTAAATAAAGATCATGAAGTATATTTTGTGCATGAAAAACCCAGAATGACTGACAGGAATCTTGATGTACAGTACGAACTCCAAATCTTCGGGCAACAGTGTATGGAAATTGATTTTGAGTTTCTTTTTTAAGCAACGTTAAACCAGTCATGTCCATCGTAAAAACAACTGATTGTTAGCAAAGTTATTAAGGGCTATTAAGTTCTCATATTTTAGTTCAGAATTAAGCTGTAGTTTTTGGAGGGGGGGTGGAATGACGGTTCAACTCGAAAACTTTGGATGTTCTTGTTGAAACGGATGGAAATTCGAGTTCCTGAGAGAACATTAAGGTTCAGAAAGTTCCTCAGACGGTTCTGCTGGGAGACAAATCAGAGAAAGAAACTCCGGAGGAGCTTCCAGGATTTCTGATGAAGTATGAAGTATGACCTTTGACTTTATTCTCACATCACTGGAGATTGACCAGATTAGATTTATTTCTCATGTTTTAGCTTTTTTTTTTTTTCCTCAGAGGTCATATCTGTTGTGCTCCAGAACTCTGTAACTTCCTTGATAATTATTTTTGACCTACACTTTCAGGTCTGTGTATCGTTTTCTGTTGTACAATATAAAACCTGTATCTGAATAAACATTTTACGTTTTTATGACTCAGATTTTGTCTGGTGGAAAGCCTAAAAATTAAATAAAATGTCGACTTAGCAAGTTTTCTTAACAAGGCTATCAATAGCCAAGTGTGTAGCTTGTTTCTGAGGGGAAAAAAAAAAAAAAACGGGTTAGCATTGAAGCTAATTTTCGGGGAAATACTGTCGGGAAGTCTGAAGTATGAATAAACACGGACTTCCCCTGTTTATTTCCGACACCTTTTTATTTTTTATTTTTATAAGCAGAGTGTGGAGTATTAACGGTTTAACCGGTGCTTTCCGTCGTTCTGGTAGCAGCGAGGCTTCCGTAGTAAACCAGCACGCCCCCCCTATTTTTTTTTTTTTTTACTTTTTGGAAGTTTCCATTTCATCCCCTGTTTATTAATTTGGTTGAGTCCAAAGCGACCCGCGGGGGGGGGAGAAATCCTGAGGCGACATTTTGACAATCAATCAATCAATCAGCGTCTAATTTTCCAGAATAAAATAAAAATAAAACCACGACGTTTAGCTAACATTGTTTCCTGATAAAACATTTGTGAAATAAATATATAAACGTGTATATTTCGGTTTAATGTCACTTTATTAGCCTGAACACAAGATCAAGTGTGCTCAGGTGAATCAGCTAATAAGCGCACGCGCGCATGTAAATCACCTTGTGTGTTAGCATCCAGGCTACAAAACCCACATTTATTGTATTTTATTTCCATTTTAAATAATATTAATTATATTACTGCAACCTAGATAATACAAGATTATATTTTATTCCTGGTACGATATTTAAAAAAGTCGACTTTGCCGTGTACACTGGTGTAACATAAACCTTCATGTTTGATACTGAGAGTTGCTAGGCTAGTTTGTTATGTTACTATTTTTGTTTTGAAAACGAGTTTTGTAAAGTATGAAGCGTCATAAAATATACTGTTTCTGGATTTGACAGCCTGATTATTCTCTAGAAATAATGTTAATTCTCTTAAATGCAGACATTAAAATGTTTTTTTTTTTTAATGAGTGAATAATTTGTGTTTGGAATACATTTTCCAAAAGCATCACATCATGATGATTATTGTTTAAAGATAGACATTAAACAGACACATATACTCTTTCTTTCTGTACAATGCTTTGGAGGAACTGGGAATAGAGCTTAAAAATGTTTTATTATTATTAGTAGTAGTAAGTCAATAATACAGTACTGTGCAAAAGTCTGTAGAGCAAAGATGCCTTCAAAAATGATGAAATGTAATGTTCTTACATTAAAAAAAAACTATTATAGGCATTAAACAGTAAATAAAGTCAATATTTGGTGTGATAACCTTTTGCTTTAAGTAGTCTCAGGTCCAATGAGTGCAGTTTGATAAGGAAATGAGCAGAACCAGCCCCAGGTCTTCTGCACACTTTGACAGTCATTTCTTTATTTTGCACCAAAAATGTTCCAGCAGCCTTCATTATGTTTTTTTTTTTTCTTTTTGGTTGAGAAGTGTCTCATGTAATTTGCTGCTTACTTGAAATCTAGAACGTTTTTGTACTTATAAGTTTGTCATTTGGACAGTGCTGTGTAATCATTGTTAATTAAGAGAATAATGTAAACATAATAGGATAAAAAAAGCCTACTTTTTTTTCCTTTTAAAAGGCCTTCATTAATTTAAAAAGAGATCAACTGCATGTAATCCAACTCCAAGCTAAAACTAGTCTGAAATCTCTTGTGCTTAAATATTGACACTTGTTTCAAGTGTATAATTTAGGATTGAAATAAAGTGTTAAATATAGATATGGATCATTTAATAATCCTGTTCTTTACCCAAACAAGGACTGAAATGGTTTACAGCTGGAAGACTTGACCTCGACACACTATAGACTAATTACAGAAGGGTTGTTTATTTATTTATTTATTTATTTATTTAGTGTGTGTGTCTTTAAATGCCAAATCATTTATTGGTCTAAAAATTCTTTCGAAATAATGAATGAAATCCAGAACATGCATGTCAAGAAAGAAAAAAAAAAAGACAGTAAATTTGGCTTAAGTTTTCCTATCCTTAAAAAAAAAAAAAAAAAAGAAGTGGTATCTACCATCACAGCTGGCCTCATATTCAGCTACTGTAAACAACAACAACAACAAAGAACTTACCAAAGTATAGAAATCTCCAGACAGGCTGCTACCTTTAAACACTTTATTAGACCCAGTGTGTAAATTCTCCAAACCAGAAATCAACATGATTAGACAATAAACAGCCGCTAAGAACACATCTTTAAAGATCAAAGCGTTCTTAATTAGCATATGATATAGAAAATAATGTGCTCATTTGTAATTAATAGTACTACTACTACTACTACTAATAATAATAATAATCATAAAAACGTAATAGCTTATGCATAATGATTACTCAATCAAAGTAACTTTATAACAGCCTAACTGGCCTCATCTGCTAAATTTAACTGAATTAATGAGCATAATTAATACAGAAACAGCTCCTCATGCAGTCCTGCTGTGTGGAGAGACACTTCAGGCCTCAACACGGCCCTCCTTGCGCCCTCTGCTGGTCATCAACATCACTGCAAAATCTAAAACCACTGGAAAGCAGTTGTTGTTCGACTGTGTGTGGAAACGGAATAATGCGTCTGTGTTTCAGAGTTTCTTCAAACAGAATTAATCCCGTTGAAATATAACTCACAGCACAGGACTCTAAACCAGCTGTCATGCTTATTATCCGGCTCAGAAACTTACACTAATTTGTTTAAACGCGCCTCAATAAGGTGATTTAATAATAAGCTTGACAAGTTCCAAGAGGATCAGAAGCTCGGGAAAGCTGCTGGCACATAAAGTCAGGGGGAATCAGGAAAACAGCCCTCGCATTCCCAACACCAGAAAATACTGACCTTTCACAGAGCTGGAGAAGATGATAAAGAGGGATTAAGGTTCACCAAACAGAGACTGAAAGACAAAGACTTGCCAGAGATATGCAGAAAGAAAGAAAGAACTGGTTTCATCAGTTCAAAGGAGGGCATACACTTTTAAAGCTTTTGTATTTTTTAGTGTGGATTGTTCTTTTACATTTTTATTTCAGCTTGTTTTTAATTGTTCACCTTGCACAGTGATCAGTATGATGGATGCTCCATACATGGAGAAGTTTAGAAGGAGTCTCCAGTGTCAGCACAAAGTTCTGACTTGATAGTTTTTCCTGTATAATAAATAAATAAATAAACGAATGAATAAATAAATACAGGTTATTTATTTGAGATAGAGAAAGAGACAGGCAGAGAGAGCGAGAGATAGACAGGCAGAGAGAAAAAGAGAGCGAGAGAGGGGAAGAGACAGACAGACAGGCAGGCAGAGAGAGAGAGAAGAGAGGGGAGCGAGGAGAGAGAGACAGACAGACAGGCAGAGACACAGACAGGCAGACAGCGAGAGAGAGAGAGACAGACAGACAGAGAGAGAGTGAGAGAGACACAGGCAGAGAGAAAGAGAGAGAAAGAGGGGAAGAGAGACAGACAGGCAGAGAGAGGAGAGGGAGAAACAGACAGGCAGAGAGGGAGAGAAACAGACAGGCAGAGAGAGAGAGGGGAGCGAGGAGAGAGAGAGACAGACAGGCAGAGACAAACACAGATAGGCAGAGAGAGAGAGAGCGCAAGAGAGAGAGAGACAGGCAGAGAGAGCGAGCGAGAGAGAGACAGAAAGGCAAGGAGAGAGATAAACAGACAGGCAGAGAGAA
>JAODLJ010000016.1:4533137-4543234 GCA_027576115.1 Cathorops melanopus
ACCCACGCGGACACGGGGAGAACATGCAAACTCCGCACAGAAAGGCCCTCGTCGGCCACGGGGCTCGAACCCGGACTCGAACCGTGCCGCCTGTCTCAGATCTAACAGAGGAAATAAACAGGAGCCAGTCTGGCAGTCCAGGTAAACTTGTCCGTATCTGTAAAGTGTACTTGGGCCTCATGGATCGCTGCTTATGGCGAAATCGACCATTAAACAAAAATGATCGCGGGAACCGACTTATCGTATTCAAAAACGATAAACCGTGCAAGTTACGCAAGGTGAGATTTTACTTTTGATTCTTATTATTCTGCACGATCACCAAACTGAGAATCGTTTTCACGAACTAAGACGGCCATTTCATATGGACGATATGAAATATGATGAACAGATTAGTCTCTTGGGCCGTGCTGCAAAGTACCGTCCAAAATTCTTCTGACTGATCAGAGTACAGAAAAAAAACAAAAAAAAACACCACGGTCCAAAGCCTTAAGCACTGCATATCGATCATTATAAACGAAGCAATATGCTAACTTTTATCGTCAGCTCTGCTTCTTTGAATTGCTGCCCTTCATCACGAGTTTTTTGGTTTCTTTTCTGCGATTTGAGGAAGTCGTAAAATGCTCTGCTCATGAGAAAAAGAAAAAAAAAATTGTCTTGCATCAAAGCATCTCGAGCAGCCATCAACGGCCTGCACCATGTTGCCTCGAACGAAAAACAGTCAAGCCAAAGGACTGCAGCAGCTGCAGGAGACTGATACTAACAGCCAGGCTGCGAGAAAAGAAGGGGGGGCCATCCCAGAAAGAGAGAGAGAGAGAGAGAGAAAGAGAGAGAGAGAGGAGGGTGGGGCCATTGAGAAAGAGAGCCGTTAGAGAGATGAAGCACTCCTAAGAGGAGAGAAGAGGAAAAAGAGACAGAGTTAAAGAGACAGAGACGGAAAAAGCGAGGGTGAGGAAGAGAGAGAGAGAGACAGAGAAATGGTCATGTGAGAGACGACTGGAGGATCGACAGGAAAGGAGATGTAGGAGACGCAAATACATGGAGGGGCCGGGCCGTCTGCGTCTCGCTGAGTGAAATCGGCTCACAGGCTGGAGAGAGGAACAGCAGGGGGGTTGGGTTGAGAGTCAAAAGCAGGAAGTGGCTTCGAGAGCAGCCTCTCTCGCTCTCTCTCTCTCTCTCTCTCTGCTCCTGTGTGCACATGCTACAGAAGGCTATGATTATCTCCGAGTCCCCTCCCCACCAACAATCATCCTCGATTTAGAATAAAAGAAAAGAAACGAAAAGAAACATTCAAAGCCACTACTACATGTCTATTTTTTAACATGTGCTCCTGCCCCACCCTTATCCATTACTCAACAGAAACGCACGTTGTTGCTGCTGCACAGGCCGTGACTCTACAACCAACAACCAACTCATGAAAACATTTCCCAGAAAAAAAAACAGGAGGTGCGATTAAACCCTGTTAATTTTTGATAAACAGGTCACTTGCGTCTTTTTTCATACTAGTACTTCCCTCCCCTCTCTCTCTCTCTCTCTCTCTACGTGAAACCACCTGCCTTTGGTGACACGACAGAGCTGTTTTGGAGAACGGAAACATGTCCTGGCCGTGTTGAAAACTCGTCTTCGCCAGACTGTCCACTCTTGGGGCTTCATTCCGAGCCGCGTCATAAGCTCGACTGGTTCTTCAGACTACTTCCTGTTTCGAGTATGACGACAGCGGGGAAAGTGTTGGACGAGATGGAACATCTTCCTGAGATATAAAACTAGATTTTTATAGCACTCGTAGTTATTCCATCCGCGTTCACTGGATATGAGCAATCGCGCGCTCTGATTGGCTACGATACTACTAGGATATCAGCTCATATACCGGTACCGTGAGTAGGGAAAAACAAAATGGCGGCGCGTGTTGCTGAAGCAACCGAGGACGAAATTTTAAAAAAGTCCACTCGAAAAAAAAAAAACCTGTCCCATTTCCTGTCCAGTTGTGCTCCCTGTAGCCTCAGTATGTGTGTCAATTTTTCCATTAAAAAGATTTCTTCCGCAATTGTTATCCATTGATCTTTCGTTGGTGGTGTTTCCTTTCCCCAGTTCGTAGTGATGGCTTTCTTGCCCGCCACCAGTAGTATTTTGATCAGGTATCCATCATGAGTAATATCAGTCGCTGTGAATTTACATAAATAAAGCACTAAACAAGTCTTAGGCACTCCATATCCTAATATTTGCTGTAGCTCCCTACAAATGAAAGTATTTGATAGTAAGAACGTATCTTTTTTTTATTTTTCAAGAATTATTATTAACGCATTTTTCACAAATCGCTCCCGTCATTTCGCCGGTTTGTTCACGTTCTAAGCGGAAATGATTTTGTCGGACGTTTTGTATAAAGGTTTTATTTATTGAATTCGGGGGGGAAAAAAAATAGCTCATGTACGACTCGATTTCGTAGAATCATTATTAATTATCTGTTCTCCATGGTTAAAAATCTCACGCTTCGTCATTTGCACATAATCCTGCACGACGACATTTCATTATTCCAGTTGTTCGGTCATTTTGCGCGACCCGAGCCCATATCTTTTGCTCACTTACGTGTACAAAAGTGGTGTATGGAACCGCAGAGTTCATAAGAAATTCTTCTGTGATGAAGAGCCGAGACTTCATCATTCTCAGAATCAGTCCTGAGCGCAAACTCGAGCACTCTCGATGCTGGAATGTAGAAACACCCACACTCATCGGCCATCAGTGTGCTAGAATAATAGTTCTGGCAGAAAAAAATAAATCATAATTAGCTCACGCAGCCAGATACGAGAGATGCCGTGGAGTACAGTACAGAAAATATGACTAGCCACGATGCTGCGCTGGAAGCGGGCTACTTTTTGGTTGACGTGATGAAGTTTCAGGAGGACGTTATGTTACGCGATGCCGAGTTGTTTCAGAAAAGATGGTTGTAGTGTGTAAATGCACACTGCTATGCACACACACCCACATCTGTGAGTCAGCAAGGCAGGGAAAAAAAAAAGAATTCTAGAAACTTCCCTTACAGCTGGAAAAATTTTTTTTTAAAAATCCTCTACGTATCACATACATAATACCTGCATCGTTTCTCTCCAGCCTCAGTTCATTTTCGACTAAATGTTTTTGAGCAACACAAAGGAATGGAAAGATTCTCTCTCTCTCTCTCCCGGTAGAGTAGGGAACTCATGCATTTCCTGTTTGGTGTGGTGGCTGGGAAGGCCTGCGGAATGCCTGAGCCATTCTCCTCCTTCCTTCCCTCTAAACCCCCCTCCATCACTGCTGTTGTGATCTCGGCCTGCCATCGTCCTCCGTCTCACGCGCCACATCATTCGCACCCCGGCGTCCCAAAACGGCCTCTTTCAAAGACAACAGGAATGAGTGATGTTTGAACGTTACAAACTAGCACAGACTCATCTGATCGTGTTACTTGTGCATTTCATCCTTCATCACAAATACTGAATGCCATTCAAAAGGCCTGAAGCTTTGCTTACAGTGCTGAGAGCTGGGAGTGGTCTGGAATGCATAGCTGCCAAAGTATGCGCACACACACACACAAAAGATCACCAGGAGATTGAGCAACATCTCTTCAACATCACTCTCTGTACCTTCGCAGTTTTTCAATGATCTCTTTAGCTGACAAGCGATCCAAAGCAGTGCATGCGATAGATTTTATTTCAACACAAGGCAGTGAGCACACTTCAGTCAGTAGTGTCAGATGTTTCTGGCACTTTTCTATTCTGAGATCAGGGCCAGGCATGTCAGAACCACACACACACACACACAAACGCTCACGAACCAACCAGCCATGCATCACCACCTATTAATTGAAATACCAAGATAAGTTTAATTAACAATACTATTAACGAGACCATCAATGACGGCGTAGCTCGCTCCGGCCCTGTCTAGTCCACAAGGAACGATCTAAAGTGGGCCACCTTGCGCAGTTCTACTCTCGACCAGTCCAGCTCAAATATTTGCCAGAAAGAATCCAAAGCGGCGAGGAACTGACCGAGAAGCAATTTTTTTGTTGAACTGTTTAAGGCATTAAGGCTTAATTAGTCCATAACTTCATTAATAATCGTAATTAAGCAAATCTGAGTTGAAGTTATATGCACCCTATGTACCCCTACCTTCATGCCAGAAAGAATCAAAAATCGGTGAAGGATTGCGGGAGAAGAAGCGATTTGTGTGGAAACTGCTCGTTACGGATTGATTAATTCCTCCAGATCTTCATTATTAACTGCAATTATGCAAATTTGTATAGAAGCTATAGTATACGCACCCCAGGCAGACCTACCTTCCTGCCAAAAAGAATTTAAAAAAAAATCAGTGAATAACAGAGAAAAGAAGCGATTTTCGTGAAATGTAGACGATGCCAGATGGACGACGGACAACACATGATGGCATAAACTCATCACCTGTCGGCCGGACGAGCTAATAATGAAAGAAGAAATGTAATTCGTTCATCTTTATCCTCTTGGATCTGAATGCTATCCTGTGTGCAAGGTAGGAATCCACCCTGGATGGGAAGACAATCCATCGCAGAGTACCTAGGGACAATTTCAAGTGGCTAATCTTCCTATTAGCACGATTTTAAGGAGGGGTACGAGGACATTGGAAAACCTGGGAAAGGAACTTCACATGGACAGCAACCCAAGCTCAGGGTCCAACCAGGAATCCTGGATGGAGGATGCACCGATTCCACTTTAGACCAAAATCAGAACTCTCAGTCCACAGGTCAAAATGGGGCAACCATGGCCTGAAGGTCAGAGAAGCAGCCTTGGGTCCTAAGGGTCAATGGTTCGATTCCTGGGACGGGCAGGGAAAAAACATGAGGGGAGTTGAGTGAACGAACAGCACTTTCCCCTCCGTCGGTATCATGGCCCTTGAGCAAGGCTGTAGCATAGCTGCCCACTGCTCTAGGTATGTGTCATGTTCATTGCTCACTTATGGGTTAAGTGCAGAGGGGGAATTTCGCTATGCTTGAGTGTACACGTGAGAAATAAAAGCTTCTTCTTCAAAATCGGATATTCGTCCATCACTGACCATTTTTATTCCCCCCTTGCCATTTCGTCCTGTATTTGCACAAGACTTTTAATTTAAAAGAGGGCATTATGGCCGTTATCTTTCGGCCAATGATGAGCTCAAATGGAAAGAATGATCCCCGTTGAGCAAGCGGACTTTACGTAGAAAGTCCAGTCAACCATCAAGTCGACATCACGTGGCATCAATGGAAAACTTACAGCGTCATCTGATCCAATACTAATGAAGCATTTCTGGACAATATTGGTCCACATTTGGATCAAAATATCGTCCTATTCCGTAAACATATCCACCAAAAGCATTTTCTGAGTGATGAAAGTTAACAATGGCTTATTGACAAAGGTATCCGCCAAGTTCCTGGGTACTGGTTAAACCCTTAGTATGAATCTTTCACCTGATAATAAGAATACTACAAAAGCTCATTTAAAGGTACACCAGGTAAAAGATGGCTCTTGATAGGACCATTCCGGTGACAAGGAAAAGGAAACGTTTGCTATCTTGTCTTCTCTTGGAATGACAAGGCAGAAAAGACTACAAGACGGAGACATCATCTCAGAGCACCAGTGTTTTGTTTGATGGTAACAGGAGAACGACCGTGCTCTTATTCTGCTCGCTAAGCTGGTAAACTGACACTTCCTGCCACCGCACAACCCAGCAAGGCCAGCCAGCCAGCCAGCGCCAAAGGTACTCCGATGGACCTCCGTTACTTGACGTACAACAGAATCACATTGGCATTTATACTGTACATATAAGCGCAAAGTGATATGGAGGGATAAAAGGATAAAGAAAGGGCAAATGAATGGGAAGAGAGCCGTGGACGAGAGCAGATGGACAGGATTAGGGGATTAGGAATGAGCAAGAGATGTCAATCCCGACCCTACACCTGACAGCGGAATAAATGTTTCAATTCCGGATAACGATAATCAACAAGCGATGGTACACGATAAGGGGGCCAGGCACTTGTCAGGAACACAACGTGCAATTTCACAACCTGTTTACACACTTCGGGATGAAACCAGGCTCTTGAAGAACTCAAGAAGTCTCAAGATCACCTGCTCCTGCATCCGAGAGTGAGTGGCACGGGCAAGTGTTGGCACGACCGGCTATCACGTTCTGCTGGCTCCACAGGCCATGCGGCTCCTGGATCGGTTTCAGTGCAGTGGAGATGAAGAAGGAGGGGTGGCGAGTGTGGAAGGTGGAGGCTTGCTAAAGGTGGGGGCTGCTGCACGACATGCAGAGAAGGATTCACAGAAAGGAGTACCTTGGAAGGGGATTCAGGCTGAACTGGTTTGACAGCTCGTCTTTCTAATCTCCTCAACTTATCTCTCCTTCTATTTAATACCATCTCCCTGCTTCTTCTTCTTCTTCTGGTACTATGCTTTCTCTTTACGGCTAAGCGATAGGATGCAGTTATTTAAAACATGAAACAATTGTTGCTTCATTCATAAATTAAAAAAAACAAAACAAAACCAGTCGATGCTCTGCCTATTGATCCTTTTCACCAAGAGTACAATCATTCCTCCAGTTCCTTGGTCAAAAATAAACTCTATACTTTTCATCAGACCTAAAAGGCTCAGAAAGAGGTGTTTCGAGATCTGTGACAAACTTCAAAGCACGTTCGAACAAACGCCTTTTGGATAACTTTGTGCCACGGATATGGCGAGCTCCTTTATAGCATTTTGTTTACATTTTTCTGGCCCTGAAATACTGCGATCTACCACTTTTTCCTGGAACGGTACACACAAGGCATGTCAAGTTTCACGAGAGATGCTGGAGGAACAAGATGTCAAGGCAGAACTTGTCTGTTTTTTCCAGCTCCAGAACAACAGCAACAAAAATACAAACTGCACCTTTAATATGTGCTATCTCAGAAAATCAGGGCTCAGAAATGTTTTTATATCATCATCATCATCATCATCATCATCACACATCCAAGGTTCTCCGCTCTCCTTTACCCCTTGTGTTTCATCACTTTAAGTGGTCTTCCTCTCAAACAGCACTGAGCAAAATGTGTGACTCAGTATCCTGACCCCTTCGACTACACAAACACGCCGTGGAGCGACTGCGCTGCTGCATTAATCGTAGCGCACGGATACGCAAAGCCACGGCTGACAGGAATACACCAAAGTCATTTCGAACTGCCTGGTTACTTATCAGGGTGAGAGAGAAAGAGAAGCATTAAAAAAAAAAAAAAAAAAAGAGAAGGAAACAAACTCAAACTGAGAAGCGAGAAACAAGAGAGCGAGTGAATACGAGCAAGTGTGTTTGCATACTGGGTGGACCATCCCTAAGGGGTTAACAGAGAACAGCAGGGGAGAGGAGGTGGAGGAGGTGGAGGAAGAGGAGGAGGAGTTGGAGTGAGAGAGAGAAAGACAGGACGGGGAGGTGGAGCCGAGAGAAGAGAAGCGGCACTCAGCTGTCATTTCTAACAGGTGGCCTTGACGTGACCTTTGCCTTTCTTTTGCATACGGTGTACATGTTGGTTCATGCAGTGCTGCCAGGAGCTTCAGGTTAAAGAGAAGGGGGTGGATGCTTCTTCACTGAGGTCTTGTGTCGCTGGGAATGACAGTCAGCATCCTACATCTTTTGAGTCTCGGCCTAGCAGAAGGATGAGTGTCTTTTAATCGGATTAAATTGTCGTCCCTTGTATAGCAGAAACAACCCAGTTGAGCAGCACACACCTGATTCTCTCTCTCTCTCTCACACACACACACACACACACACACACACACACAGATGCTGAAGTGACGGCTTTGGAGCAGCTGCCGTCCTGAGCAGAACCTCACGTTGCACCATAACGGCTGCTGAACTCCTACCCATTTCCAGCACTACGCATTCCAGGCTATTTAAAACACAGGTCCGGTGCACACTAAACCCAGCATGCACTTCTCTTATTATTATTATTATTATTATTATTGACCTAATAACAATCATTTTTATCATCATCCCTGGATCTCTCGCTTCATAAAAACACACATCCAATTCCAGACATTTTGACTTTATCCTCATCTTCATGCTAGCAAGCGACAAAAAGTGACAGGTGAGTGTTCATATCTATCCACGTCCGTGACATTTCCGTGACAAACCGACACGTGACATCTTTACAAATTAGTACGATACGGTAACGTGTCAAACCCAGCATTCCTCGGACCAATCCTATCGCGAGTGCATGTAGGCCTCCGGTTCAGTCCATTGCAATATGTATATGTATATAATTAGGTCCTGTTTACAGTTTGAAGCCCAAAGAAAACTTAACTATGATTTCATTAGACGTTATCCTGTCATACATGGCCTCTCAGTAAACGTGTACAGAGAAAAACAAATGAAGCTTGGAAGGAAGTAGTAGAGATTGTCGGTGCCTGTGGTGAGCGTACGTAGCTCCTTTCTTTGCTGATCTGCCAATAAAGCTAGTACGAATCCTAGCATGTCGACGAATGTACGTAAACAACATTTAAACCAAAGTGTATAAATCATATAGTGGATTAAAACTTAGCCAGACACCAAAAAAGCAACAGGGCAAAATATTTTGCAAAGGATTAGCGGCAGGTTGCCAAGTCGCACCGTTGTGTATACCTATCGATACTTAAGTGTATACTTAAGTCTGAGTGAAAAATACTGTGGCAAGCGAGTGTGCGTAGAAGAAGAGTCTAGAGTCGGTCGTTAGCTGTAGCTCTCGACAGATAGCACTGCATTCGCGAACACTACTGATGAACGCGACACCGGCTGGAAGGCGACTTCACTGCTGTGCTGACTCGCAGTTAAGCTCACGTTAGCCTTTGAGCAGGCCTAGGGCGATACATTTTTTGGCCCCTCCTACTATAAATCAAAATCTGATTGGTTAATCATTCATCCATCTGTCACTTCCTACATAAACATACACTGCCATGGCCTTCTGCAATGAAGTCCTAACCAATGAGTGAGCAGCTCTAAACTCTTCGCAGCCTAGACACTACAAACAAAACAATCTCACTGGATAACTCGATTTTCAGGACAGTAACGCTTTCATTTCAGAAGCAAATTTGATAGAAAATCAGGCCAAATTAAAATGAGAAGAGAATGATTTTCATGAAATTATGAAAGAATGAAAGGAATTAAATATAACATTTGAACTGCTGATATGTCTGGGCTTCTCTGGAGGCCTCTGACGGTTCCCCTCTGGTGGATATAGTGGGCTGTCGGTTCAACATACTGTACTGTTACTACAGTTTCCCATCAGAACGAAAAAAAAAAAAAAAAAACCGACAAAAAACGAAACCCTTACGCCCACAAATGATAAGAGTCTCACTCACTACGAGCCCACAAGATAAACTACTCTCGAGGAGCGATTTGTTGCTTGCTAGTATGAACGTAAGGTAAGACTGAAGCATCGCATCACAGACAGCTTCTGTCTCAGGTCCAGACAATACATCAGGAAGGCAGAGAGCTGAAGTAGGTCAGAAAGTGTGTCTGGCAGTACTGTGTGTGTGTTTCGGCTCTGTCTCCACTCTACTCACAGCCTCCTACTCATCTGCACACACACACTCTCTCCTCTCACAGACATTTCTGTCTGTCGCTCTTATTTCACTTCTCGCTCCCGTCCCTTCCCCCGCCTCTCGATCTCACTGTTATCTTTATCCTCTGAGGTAAACCTGTTGTCAATCCTATTTAGAAACTGTCTCTCTCTCTCACACACACAGAACATCAATATAACATTTCTGACTTTATGTAGAAATAAAGCACACAGACAGACAGACAGACAGACAGACAGACAGGCAGACGACGAAACTATGAGCTTTGCTTTTGTGAACAAAAAGGCATTTTAAAGGGCAATAGTAACTTATTAAACTGTCCCGTAAATCATATAAGCTACCAGATGAAGATAATTACAAACTACATAAGGGCAGTACACCAGGGCTCGTCTTAAGCGAGACCGTAAACTAAAAAAATAAAATAAAATAAATTATGAAGAATCCACAAATAGCTTTTACTACTCTGGGTTAGCGCTAGGAATTTCAAAGCATTAGTCACTTTGGCTAATTTGATCAAAATGATATTAGCCAAATTTGATG
>JAODLJ010000016.1:4622006-4636520 GCA_027576115.1 Cathorops melanopus
AACAGGTGTAGTGACATGACCACTCACCTTCCCTGACTCCGCCCTCCATTCACAGACTGACGCTCGGCC
The DNA here is from genome assembly GCA_027576115.1 of Cathorops melanopus. NCBI lineage: Eukaryota > Metazoa > Chordata > Actinopteri > Siluriformes > Ariidae > Cathorops > Cathorops melanopus. Next base: position 4,622,076 of record JAODLJ010000016.1, read on the forward strand.
ATGCCCCCGCTGCCACACTCTTCCTGCACTTACATCCATCTGTTGGCATTACATGACAGAAACCGTCAACTGTCCAACAAGCTAGTGGACTAATAAAACTGTTTTAATGAGTTTTATATGAAATTGTTGTGAATATTTTCCGTAAAATGTGTTAGTATGTAACCCCACATTATTTTTTCAAAAGCAAATTAAAAATAAGCACTGGATCTTACATAAATAACGATACAAATTTTGTTGTCCGGTGGTTTATGAGATACGCTGCCTTGCACTTATGATTGGGTTCATGGATGCATATACCATACGTACGGATGTTGTCTGGTCAAGCCATCAAAAATCAGGTCGATGCGTTCTCTTAAGTATGGAGCACCACTCTGCTATAAAAATCAGACGTCCATGTGGTTAATAAACTGTAATAGATGTTCTGTAATTCACTGAAAGGTGTACATTGACATTTGCGCATAATGATCTCTTCCATTCCTAGTGGAACGTTCTAAAGCCCCAGCAGTGTTTGTGGTTTTGAAATCAAACATGGAGCTGCCGCTCAGTGGAGCGATTACTTTGGATTGTGTTGTGTTTGATTACAGAGTCTCTCTCGCAGGTCACTCAAAACTCGCTGAAGAAGCCCGAGCTTTGGTAGGGTAGAGTCTCATGAGGGATCACACCCCGGCCTCACACTCCTGGATCCATACATCGACCCGGTGTACTGTTACACACTGCCTGTGTGCTGAACACTTAGATGACACTGATATTGGCCCTCGCTCCATGTGCCATCCTCCAGCAAGATAGACTCTACCTCCACATGGTTTCCAGCCCTTCCTCTAATCTTGCCTTTCTTTTTCGTTCACGTCTAAGGTTTGCTGGAGACAAAATGCAATCTCAATGGAATTCTTTCTGATAGTAAAATCCATCTTTTATAAGATTTTAGGTAGAACATCGCATTCTTCCAGACATTACGAACTCAAGAACTGTCAATGGTGCCAGAGAGAATCCATTCATTTTGGATTCTTCCTGAGTTCTGTGAGTAGTTGAGCGTTCTTAAAGTTTTTATTTTTTATTTTTGATTGTGAAACAGTAAATAAACAGTAAATAGTTAAAAAAAAACCTTAATAGTGCTAGATAGAACCTTTGGGTTTTTTCAAGGGTTCTTTATCTAGTTAAAGGTTCTTAGCTTTTAACAAAGCAGAAAAAATGTTCGAAAAGTGTTTGAATGGTCAGAGTTTGCATGTTCTCTCCGTGTCTGTGTGGGTTTCCTCCAGGTGCTCTGGTTTCCTCCTGCAATTTAAAGATATGCAGATGAGCCAGTGGGGTTACACAAGCCAGTGCATAATTAGTGCCAGTCCCATGCCCAGATAGATTGGGGAGGGTTGCATCAGGAAGGGCATGTGGTGTAAAACTTATGCCAAATCAAATATGTGGAACAGATATGCTGTGGCGATCCCTAACAGGAGCAGCCGAAAGAAGAAGAAGAAGAAGGTGTTTGGATGGTTATGGGTTTGAGACTTTCCAAAAATAATAGCTATATGAAATCCTTTCTAATCGGAAAACCTTTTGCTGGAAGATTGTCAAGTCAAGTTTATTTTTATAGGGCTTTTAGCAATACACATTGTCGCATAGCAGCTTTACAGAATTTTAATGATTTAAACATGAGTTAATTTTATCCCTAATCTATCCCCAATGAGCACGCCTGTGGCAATGGTGGCAAAGAAATCTTCCTCAGATGACATGAGGACGAAACTTCGAGAGGAACCAGACTCAAAAGGGAACCCATCCTCATTTGGGTGATAACAGACAACGTGATGAAAATTTTTTTAAACAAGTCAGTTTCGTTGATGTTAGAAACTCTTCACTGATGGAAACTTGAGTGCAAAACTGTTCAAGACAACTGCAGTCCTAAAGTTAGCAAGTCAACTGTAGTCCCCAGCCATAAAAGCATTACTGTAAGAGTCCAGAGCGTCTGCCAACTGTCACTTTTGACTGTCCGTATGGGGTCGTCCTCCACAGGAGTGATGTGATGAGACTCCAGCCAGATGTAGGGCATCAGGATAGATCAGGCAGGTCCGAGGAGCAGAAGAGGTCAACATCTTGATGTCAGGATTGACATGTAACTCAGAAGGACAGACGGAGGGGGTAGGGGGAGGGGAGAGAAAGAGAAAGATTGTCCATAGAACCTTCAGAGTAGAAGAGCTACAGTAGATATTAGAGGTGTGATGATTAATCGATTGCCGATCTATCAATCCGTGATTCAAAAATTGATTAAAATTTAATGAATCACGATTCGCTGATGATTGGGCACAGCCAAGTTTGTGGTTGCTATAGCAATCTTGCGAGATCACGTGTTGCTTTGTGAACAACATGGCGGACGACTCGGAATTCCTGAAGCTACCGGCTTTTTAAAGCCCAGTTTGGCAGCATTTCTAACAACCTCAGTGCCTTCTGTACTCTCTGGACAATGAACGTTGTGTCTCAAGAGGCGGTATTCACTTTAACACGTGACTGTATTTTTGTGTTTTAAAAGATTGAGACAAAACTCACGAACTTTTCATTGCTCTTTTGTTTCTTAGTGCTTTGCGGTTTGAAAATTGAAATGTGCCAAAAATGACTGAACTGTGATCCATTCATCATTACGTTCAAAGTCAATGGAGTGACTGGAGTCTGAATAAAGACTCCAAAGGCAACACGACTTGTTTGTTTTTTATTGCTCTACATTTTTAGGCTGACGGTTAACAGAATATTGACAATGATTTGCATCAGTTATAAAATAGAGGACAAAAAATGTGAATCGTGATTCAAATCGACTCGAATCGGGAGGTCAAAATCGTGAAAAAACTGAATCGTCACACCTCTAGTAGATAGAACTTTTTTTTATTTAAAGAGCTTCTTCTTCTCCTTCATTACAGTCTTATTTTGGATAGTTAAACGTTCATATTTTCCTGAAAAATGTTTATAGAGAAACATCTAGGGTTCTCCATAAAAACTTCGTGTTCTTGCAGTGGGACAAACCAAAGAACATGAAGGGTGTGTATAGTCATGGGTCACATTCATAGAACAAAGGACATTCCAAGGGTGTCCTTGAAATATTAAGGGTTCTAGAGTTGCCCTGAATTTATACAGTCATACAAACACATGGGATGGTTAAGGGTTCTTGGCTTTCTGAAATGGTTCTGTTTGTGATCCTTTTTGCCAGTCCACTGTCAGAAATAGGGGTACAATAGGAGTCCATTTTTGTCCCCCAAGTCCAAATGTACCCCCTAGGGCTCATTATTGGACCTCAAGGTAACTATGCGTCCCTTTTTAGGGTCAAAAAGGTACACATATGATCCCAATCAGTACATAAAAGGTACAAATAAGTACCTTAGAGGGTCCTGATCCCTGTGACAAGCCACTGTACCAATAAACGTACAAAATAATGTACTTTATTTTCTGAGAGTGTAAAACCCTCTGTTGTATGAGAACTTTTAAAAGGTTCTTCGAACTTGGAACACTTTAATACCGGTAGTTAAACACTGTAATTTTCTATATAGGGTTCCCCTCAGGTGCATGACCACCGATGAGCACTTTAACTCAGTACGCAGTGTTGATATTCGTCAATGGCGAAATCAGAAGTGTTAGATATTGAGAAAGGGAGGGACAGAAATTGAAGTGGACATATTTTTTGTGTGGCGAAGAGTCCAAACAGAAACAGTCCAAAGTTTAAATTAAAATTGAATAAAAGAGAGAAGAATAAGTTATAGGCCTCGGTTCCGTTTCAGAGCGCAGGGCAATTTAAAGTCTCGAGATGTGGAATTAGAGAGGATTTGATGCGTTTCAAATGAAAAAGAAAGGAGAGCAGGACACTAACGGTGGCGTGGCATCTTCAGGCGTCGTTTTAGTAATGTCTTCTGGCACATTTGATGCATGGATGAGACCAGGAATGTGAAATGAGAAGGATTTCAGCTTTTCCTCTCACGTCGGTTTATCTGTCCCTCGTTGCTCGGATGAGGAGAAAAAAACAACAAGGGTGCAAAGGAAGTTGATTGGGATCATACAAAGCGTTTATTTGAACTATGTGGATATTCACTTTAACGACAACTGAATCAAACTGCTGAACCCCTATGGACAACATCCGGCGCTTATCAAGCCGCAGCGGCCTCAGATAACTCGACTCTGCTTAAGTAAAAGATATTCATGACGCTCAAAGGCCTTGGATGCTTGTCGTATTAAAGTGATCCAGTTTGCATTGTTTTGCTCTCACAGGAAAGTCGGTACAGTCCCCCCCCCCCGGTGTCTCTTTAGCTCTTCCTCGGCATGGAGCAGACAGACAGGAGCACGATCAACATGCAGGGTGTGTTAGGTGTCATGCAGATAGCCCCTCTTTTTGGTAATGGAGGGAACAAAGGATCGATAAGACGTTGGAGATGGCTATTTGGCTGGTCTTATCCCGATGAATAATGTGCCTGTCATAATAGCCGGGATAATTTAACGCTGACACTGAAAGCGTGATGATGAATAGACTGTCGAACTGGAGTGTGCGCGCGCACACACACACACAGGCTTGAGCTGAAGTTTGATAATTTTTCTACCACCCAGAAACAAAGTAAGCAATAAAACACTCAGCAGTGTGTGACAGTAAAATAATCAACAATGGTGTTACTCTTACCCAGGCTTGTAGTACTTGAGTCCGACTCATGCCCTAATTTTAAGGACTCGTGACTCGACTTGGACTTGAGCACCGATGACTCGGACTTGGACTCTGACTCGTGCATTAACTGCGTTCAGACTCGTAAATTGGAGACGTGGACTCGGATTTTTTCTTTATTTTTTGTAACATAATTTGGCGTTAGATATTTATATCTACATTAATTTTTATGCTAATTTTGTGTAACAGTGTCACACCTGCACACCTTGGTGCGTGGATCAGATAGACTCTCAGGCGCACTCTGGACAGCACACGCCAAGCGGACTCTCGCACACGCTCCGTAAACGACTCGCACCTGCACAGGATTAAGGCGCAATCAGCGCGGCGATATAAAAACTGTGAAAACACACTTACTTTGCGAAGTATTGAGTTGCATTGCTGACACTTTACCAAGCCTTATTTCCTTGTTTGTTTTCCTGATCCTTGATTTCCTGTTTCTCGTCTTTGATTCCGTCAAGTCTACGATAGCCTGTTTGTGTCTCGCTCGACCCATCGCCTGTTTCACTGTTTTATGATTTTGCCTGCCGTTCTGGATTGTTTATCATCTTAGCTTGGATTAATAAACACACCTTCTGCACTTCCATCCGTCTCCCAGCCATCTCTGACAGAATACTGCACACTCCCTGATAAAGAGAAGCACATTCACCTGTTCATACGCCATGTTCAGGAACAAACTAATGTTAATGCCGCTGAAACAAACACCATCAAATGGTACGGTTGGAGTCTTGTTCTCGACTCGGATCAATAGTGGACTCGATTCGAAATTTTCTTTAATGACTTGGACTTGACCTGGACTTTATTTCATTTATTTCAATCTTCAAAAACAGCATGCGAGTGTAATAACTTTGCGGCGCAGACTTGTGTCACTGATCTACGCCGAGTCACATAAAATACTTTGTTTTGAGATTGATAAAATAAATCCCAACCCCAGCTTCCCTTTGAATAGTTTGAGACCAAACTTCGGAGCATCTTTAGTGCTTTTAGGAACAGCGTTTTCTTTCATCATCTGTAATTCTTCCACACTTATGGTGACGAAGCGATTGGAGCCGTTTTGCCGAGTCGTTCAGGGTGATTATTGAGAAATAGTCCGAATCTCTCGACCAATCAGCCCATTCCTATAATCACCTGCGTATTTGCTAAATTAGGACATTGCGCAGCCCTAGAGCTGAAGGTGTTGTGTGTTTAACTGAAAGGCAGAGTCACGATTTTCTCTTACTTACGGCCTGAGAAAATTACATTACAGGCATTTAGCAGATGCTCTTATCTTATCTTATCCAGAGCGACATACAACATACCCGGAGCAGTTGGGGGTCAGATGCCTTGCTCTGGTCTAGGGAATTGAACCAGCAACCCTTTGGTCCCAAAGCTGCTTCTCTAACCGTTAGCTCACGGCTTCCCTCCTTCACATTGTGAAATTTGTGAACATTTCACAGGCTTTCACTAACTTTTTCTATTAACCCCAAGTCTAGTTCTGGCATTTTAAAGTGTGGCTAATAGCTGGGATCTGATCACGAACTGAATAGACGAGCTTTAAGTCTGTTTCATCATTGTACACACTTGATCAGAGTGTGACGTTCACTGTGTAAGAGATGCTGAAGCATTATTCTGATCGACACTATCACCGTGGTTTTTTTTTTTAATCCAGCTCTTAAAAAACAGCACGATCTATTGGATAGTTTTGTATCGTTCTCAATTCCTTCCATTGGATTTTAAAGACATTATTTCCTCCTTCTCATCTAACAGATGTAGCAGTGGGAGCTTTTCTGTCCGATGCTGCAATGGTGATCCGGTAAGAGCGTTTCAAACATTTCTAAACATCAATTCTGACAAGCTTTATATGATTCTACATTTATACTGTTCCATTCATTGACAGTTTTTCACCAATTTGAGCACTATGATTTAGTGAATCAGTAACGTTCCAGTTTATACGAACACATAGTGTCAACCGTACACCTGATCTCAACTCTGCGTGTTGTGTGTTCTCATCCCCGCTGCTATCCATCAATAAACACACACTGTTGGAATCATTTTGATGGGATACGTGTTCTCCAGGACTCGCCCAGTGGTGACGGTGGAGGCGTCGTTGTTTCTGCCGGTCAGTGTGAATCGATCGGTGGCCAGTTGTGTTGAAAACGGTCTTCCTGCTGTGTGTATGGAGGTCAGCGTGTGCTTCATAGTCCAGGGAAAAGTCATACCTGGACTTATAGGTGAGCCCTGCTTCCTGATCTCACTTCAACTGTAAAGGAAAACCTTACACACTAGAAGTACGAAGGTAAAAATACAACAACAAAAAGTACAATACAACCTCTTAATAATCAAAGAAAACGATTCAAATCAATTTTATTTGTATGGAATTTTTAATAATAGAATCTGTCACAAAGCAGCTTTATAGAAATCTAAATCTACAGTATCAGTCAAAAGTTTGGACACCTTCTAATTCAATGTTTTTTCTTTACTTTTATTAATTAAACAACACTTCATCAAGTCATAAAGTAATGATGGATGTCGTTTCTCTTTACTTAGTTGAGCGGTTCTTGATATAATATGTTGTGGAATCAGGCTATTTACTGTATTTGTATTATTAATTTACGTGAGCAGCACTGGTGCAAATTGTTACTTTCACTCCGGATCTTTCTACTTTATTATTATGATTATTATTACGTTCTTTAGGACGCTATTTCTCCCTCAGTTTTCAACCAATTATCACCAAATTACACATGAAGAATACCTCTGGGCTGAATTACATTGCTATGACTTTTGGTGCTGATCTGGATCACTGATCCAGAATGATCCATGAAAAACAGGCTTTTTTTCCATCGCTTATGTCAATTTTCATGATTTTTTTTTTTTGTCATTCAGTTTTTTTAATTTTGTTCAGTCTGGTAGGGCACAACTTTTCCTCACTCGGTGTCATTCTGTTTCTCTTACCGTTCCGGATCTATAGGGTACGGTGTCCAGACGTCCCGGTTTGTAACAGCGAGCACAAATTACTGTGACTTTAGTCATGATATCTATCTAGTTTTCAATTCTGATTTCTCAGAAGATGCTGCTTCATGTTCCAGATTAATATTGTTTCTATAGTAGTATGTCTTTATCAGGGGCTTGTATAACGAATACAATATAAATAAAGTAAGTTGAAAAACATTTGGAATCATTGACATGGTGGAGTTTTTTCTGTAAAGAGATGTTTATTTATGATTTATGGAAGGAGTCTCTAGTGTCGGAGGTAAAGCTGTATATAATGTTACGTTTTCCACCAGTCTTCAGGACAGCAGGTTACACACGACAAGCTGTGTTTTTTATTTATTTATTTATTTATTAATTATTAGCTCATCCGGCCAACAGGTGATGAGTTTATGCCATCATGTGTTGTCCGTTGTCCAAATTTCACGAAAATCACTTCTTCTCTCTCTCAATTCTTCACCGATGTTTATTCTTGTTGGCAGGAAGGTCGGTCTGCCTGAGGTGCATATAGATAGCTTCTACCCAAATTTGCATAATTGCAATTAATAATGAAGGTATGGAGTAATTAATCAATCCCTAAAGAGCAGTTTCTACACATCACTTCTCCCTCAGTTCTTCACTGATTTTGATTCTTTCTGGCATGAAGGTAGGGGTACCTAGGATGCATATAACTTCTACCCAGATTTGCTTCATTACAATTATTAATGAAGTTATGGACTATTTAAGCCTTAATGAGCTGTTCAACAAAAATCGCTTCTTCTCAGTCAATTCCTCATCATTTTTGGATTCTTTTTGGCAAATAGGTCGGTATTCCTAGTGAGGATATAGATTATATATATTGTATATAGCTTGCAACGTTTATTGCGCAAGGTGGCCCACTTTAGATCGTTCCTTCTGGACTAGACAGGGCCGGAGTGAGCTACAGTGTCACTGACGGTCTCCTTTATACCCCACATACAAACAGTGAACAAGAACACCATTGAGACTTTAGCTCCTACAGAGAGGATTTAGTATGGATGTTTTTTTTAAAACAGCCCAACCACATCAAACAAATACTTTTGGGTTTTGATGATATGGTGTGCTACTAGATGTATGTATTAGTTACAATATTGGGTCTGTTTTGTCATTTTTAACAGTGGTCTGAAACACAATTTACTTTTCAACACAAAGGATATACGGCTGACAAGCTGGTGAACCAAACTGCTAAACGTTACGTCTTTTACTGTTGATGTTATTTTTCTGTCATCATGGTGACACTGGGGATATGGTGGTGCTGTAGCTAGTTCTTGGTTTTGAATGTACAGTGGGGAAAACCCCGTGCGTGTGTGCGCGTGTGTCTGTCCCCGGGTTAAAAAAAAAAAAATTTACATCACTCATGATTGCTGAAATTGTAACATCAGTTGTTTACTTACTGACGCTTCACTTTGTTTGCTCCAGTGCATTCTCCGTGGGCTGGACCCATCCGTGCCATTGCCATCACTGTGCCGCTGGTCATTATGTCTGCCTTTGCCACTCTCTTTACTGTCATGTGCCGCAAGAAACAGCAAGGTGCGTGTTTTCCCCCTATTTTCTTTCTCTCTCTCTCTCTCTCTCTCTCTCTCCTCCACCCTCATTAGTCAGGATCTTATTACCTACAGAACTCACTTTTGTCCAGCGACTGTAATCTGAGCTTTGTAATCTCTCAGCACAGATGAGGATTAATGGCTTGGGAAATCTAAGCATTTGTACTCGCACCATTTTACTGTTGCCCTGCTCATGATGGACAACAGGAAACTCCTTGTAAGGCTGTTTGCGTGCAAGGAATCTTGAAGTGGAAAGTAATGAAATGAAATAATTCACGCCCTCTGTGCTGTTATGGCTAACATCATGGCTGCCTAATGGTTATGTTTCAGTGATAATAGGCCTGACCATGCAGTCCCTTCAGAGGTACTGTGCAGGCAGCATTTATGTTAGGCCTTATTTCATAGTCAGCTCAAGTGAACTTTTTTATCATATGGTAATAATAAATGCACTGGAATCTACTGACGTGCTTCACCCCCTCCCACTGGCTCCAAATCTTCCCCGAGCCCTGTTGAACTCTTTCATCTCGAATCTCTCCACAGAAAACATCTACTCCCACCTGGACGAAGAGAGCTCCGAGTCGTCCTCTCACACCACGGTCTTAAGCACAAAGAGACCGTGGCCTCGGCCCAAAGTCTTCATCTGCTACTCCCCTAAAGACTGCCCCAAACATCTCGCTGTCATTCAGAGCTTCGCCTTTTTCCTGCAGGATTTCTGTGGATGTGCGGTGAGCTCCAGTCTGCTCTTTGTTCAGTACAAAATTAACGATTACCGAGGAACACGGTTGGGGGTCATCAGTCATGGTAGAAATTTTGTACCCCAGGCTTGGTTTAAAAATTTCAAGCACTGAGGGGTTCAAGGTGATTTTTAGAAATGTGTGCAGACTGCCACCTGCTGGTTAACGATGGAAGCGAGACTGAATCGTTCTTTCCATTGGAATTTTTATTTTTTTTGTTGCTTATGATTTTAAAATAACCCTGACATGAGTTTTAAGGGTTTATAAACACCGGTGTCCTATGACCTCATCAGTACTAAATGTAAACTGTGAAATACTAAGCCATTTTGTTGGGGGGAGGGGCAAAAAATTTTGTGTAAAAATTAGATGCAATAAAAAAATAAATAAATAAAATCTATGTTTAAGCTAAATCAGCAACTTTGATGCATTATTATGGAAAAGTACATTAAAATTAATCTGAATCAAACTTTATGATCTTGACATTGCTGGTTTTAGTCCAAAATGTTTTCTTGCAATTTTGCAAAAAATTTAAGTGTTAGTCCAGCTAATCCAATCCCGAATTAGTGTATTTAATTTATTTATTTATGTCTGCTTGCATCTAGGTGGCTCTGGATCTTTGGGAGCATCTGGAAATCTGTAAGGAAGGTCAGATGTCATGGTTGAGTCGGCACATTGATGAGGCTCACTTCCTCATCACCATCTGCTCCAAAGGCTTTAAGTATTTTGTAGATAAAAGGCATCGCAAAGGCAAGGCCACATCCAAGGAGAAAAACAAAGAGGTGGCTATACCAGACCTGAGCAGCAATGACCTCTTTGTTGTAGCTGCTGCCATGATCAGTGAGAAACTGCGTGAGGCTCAGCAGGGCTCAGCTGACCTCTCTCGCTTCATGGCTGTCTACTTTGACTACTCGCGTGAGACTGACGTGCCTGCCTCGCTGGCTCTAGCACCCCGCTTCAAGCTGATGGACCAGCTGCCAGAGCTGTTGGCACGGCTGCACTCGCGTCAGCTTGGCGTGCCTGCTGTCAGCAAGCGCAACTATTTCCGCAGCAAGGCGGGCCGCTCGCTTTACGTAGCCATCTGTAACATGCACCAGCACATCACCCATGAACCCGACTGGTTTGAGCGACAGCTCATGCCTCCTGTTTCTGCTCCCATCCCTCACAAGCACGAGAAGCCCGACTCGGGGCTTGCGCTCAACGAGGTGGTGCTGAAGTGGCCCTCTGAGATCGAGCGCCCCATCATGAACATTCTTATCCCACCCACAATGCCAAATCCGGGCACTTTCTTGCTCTCTGGCATGGCCTCGAGTTCAGCGCAGGATGAAATTGGGGAAAATTCATCACAGTCGTCGGCATCAGGTCAGGAGGCAAGCGCTTTACCAGGGCCTTTGTGCCATACAGATGGCTCAGCGAGCCCTCCAGAAATGCCCAGAGACTCTGGAATCTATGATTCATCAGTGCCATCTTCAGAGTTATCAATCCCACTGATGGAGGGACTTTCACCAGACCTGGCAGATTCGTCCTCCTTGACAGAAAGTGTGTCATCTTCCTCTGGACTAGGTAAAAAAAAAAAAAAATGTTCCTGACAAATGCTCTCAGATAAATGAATGGTTCAGATTGAAAAAGCACAGCTCTTATTTAAGGTAATCGGGTTTGGCCACTGCAGTACTCAGTGCGATTATTTTTCCCCATGTAGTGAATGTGATTTCTTCACAAAGGCCATGTTCCTGGATCAATCAAAATCCCTTTAACGTTACTCGCACATTTCTTTAAACTCATTGCTGTCATTCTGTCCAGATACACCAGGCAAGCTACCAAATATGAAGCTTTGCATTTCAGATCATGAAATACTCTGTTTTAAGTTGTTGAATATGAAGGAGAGTCATATTTACTCCTAGCCACCCATTTAAGCTCAGACAAGGGTTCTTTGTAGTTTGGATGCGTAAATTGCTAACTTTAGTTGAGCCCATGAACAAGCCATTGTGTAGCACTAGGTTGAATGCATTAAAAAAAAAAAAAAGTTTATTAAATGTATTAAAGTTGCTTTGAATCCTGACAATGCTGGTCATCAATGGCCAGGAGCCAAGAGAACAAAATTGGCTGAGCTGTGACATGTAACATCTGTTATGTTGTGTTGTATTATGTTGGGTGGCACAGTGGTGTTGTGGTTAGCACGGTCGCCTCACAGCAAGAAGGTTCTGGGTTCGAACCCAGCGGCTGTCGAGGGCCTTTCTGTGTGGAGTTTACATGTTCTCCCCGTGTCTGTCTGTGTGTGGGTTTCCTCCGGGTGCTCCGGTTTCCCCCACACTCCAAAGACATGCGGTTAGGTTAATATGGGACGGCCTTGGGCTGAGGTGCCCTTGAGCGAGGCACCGAACTCCCAACTGCTCCCTGTGTGCTGTTAGCATGGCTGCCCACTGCTCTGGGTGTGTGTGCGTGCTCACTGCTTCAGATGGGTTAAATGCAGAGAGGAATTTCACAAGCATGTGATGAATAAAGTTCTTCTTCTTCAGAAATACAGTACGGTCCACTGTTGATTTACTTTAACCAGCTTAGATGGATTGCATCCGTAAAGAAATACAAAGACGGAAGATTTGCATGAGCCTGATTGTATTTTGAACATTATAATTCAATAACAGATTTGTTTTCTGAATGTCAGCTGTCTAGTTAAGCGACCCGTGATTATGGCTGTGCAGCAATGAAAGACTGTGATTCACCAATAAAACAGAAGAGGGCAGGAGAGAAATAGGAAAGATTGAGTTCTTTATTGATTTGAAAGCTTGTCCACGCATACCACAAGTCACTTGAGAAGATTTTAGTGATTATTTTAATAATCTGTTCCTTTTAAGAGTCTTAGGCACATGTAAAGAAATGCTGGAGACCAAAAAATGGCTTAAAAATAACGAAATGAAATGTTTCAACAGATATATTTTAAACAATAAGCAGTAAGCCATAATAAATGAAACAAAGTCGATATTTGGTGTGAGACGACTCTTTGCTTTAAAATGAGCTGTGGGTTTTACTGAGCATCTTACGGAACCAGCCACAGTTCTTCTGGACACTTTGACTGTCCCACTCGCTTCTTCATTTTGCCCCCAAACCCAGTAGACTTCATTATGTTTTCTTTTTTAATCTGAAAAGTGGTCTGTTGTGTAATATGCTGCTCAAATACAAACTTTTTTTTCCTGCAACATTTAATTTTGCTCTGAAAAAAACAAAAAACAAAACAAACATCTGGAACTCATTGTGATGTTTTGACTTGATAACGTAGAAGTCATAAAATAGAAATCGATAATGAAGCTTGAATGAAAGAAAAAACTAGGGTGCCAAAACTTTTGCACAATACATATTTGTAATTAGCTGAAGATTTGTACTACTTATTTCATGCATTCATTGCTTTCAACAATTCAGCTTATCAATATTCATGAACTCTAAATGGTTCGGGCCTTCTTGAGTTAATGTGTGACGCGCTGATGTAGTTTTATCAACAGCCTAATTTGAAATATGGCTTTGAAAGATTAAATCTAGCAGTGCACCCCAAGACAGCACTAAATATGACTTATTTTATTATAAAGAACACTCATTCTAAATCCGTTGTATGTGCAGAAACTCACACATGGGTTGAATTAACCACAGCCGCAAGTAGAATTTTGTGAAAATGAACTAATTTGCAAACATTACTAGCGCCAAGCTTCTAAAAGCTGAAGGGGAAAAAAAAAAGAGAGGAACTGTCTGCCAAGATGTTGTTAAAATTCCTTGTTGTGGTACTTAATGGAAATCGAATTTAAACAGAAAGTGCACTTGATGAATTAACACACTTCATTCCTCAGGAGTGTGATTAAGAAGAGAGTTTGTAGTGCAGGTATTTAACACCTTCGTCACTCTCTTTCTCTCAGTCCTTAGCACTGGAGTGAGTTCTTAAGCTCTGTTCTTTGTTTACTACTTTCTGGACTGAACATTTCACTTCTTTATGTGGTGTTTGACCTATTCGGTCTAATGCTCCAGGCTTTAAAATCCTAGTTCAAGCTGCTTAAGAAAAGAAAAGAAAAAAAAAGCAAAGCAAAAAGTAAGAACAAAAAGCTCAGCCTTTTCTCTGAAGTGGATTCCTATTTTGGCATCTGGCAGCATGCGAGTAATAGAACTGAATTAAAAGCCCATGTGTTGTTATTAAGCCTGATGATAATAATCATGATGATGATGATGATGGTGTTATACTGCATTTAAAACTGGAGATCCTCATGGGTCGGGTCTTGGTCCACTTGAGCAAACAATAAATATTACAAATATTACATGAAAGATCCTGAATCACCTGAACATGTCTGATCCAGAGGCGGCACAGTGGTGTAGCGGTTAGCACTGTTGCCTCACAGCAAGAAGGTTCTACGTTCAAGCCCAGTGGCCTTTCTATGTGGAGTTTGCATGTTCTCCCTGTATCTGCGTGGGTTTCTTCCGGGTGCTCCGGTTTCCCCCACAGTCCAAAGACATGCAGGTTAGGCTAATTGGTGGCTCT
>JAODLJ010000016.1:5118727-5130378 GCA_027576115.1 Cathorops melanopus
ACCTCGGTGTGATCAGCTGTTCGTTTAGTGACAGAATGATGGAACTGTCAGTGCACGCTCAAATGTAAACCTGTAGAAGGCAGTAATGCAACACTGCGGATGCCAGCTGCTGTAAAACCCAAAAGAAGAAGAAGGTAAACCTGCACATGCACACACAGACTTCCTCTGTCTGCTTGACTGCACGAAGTGAGCGATTGCATGCACATTATTTGCTAGGGAATCCCCTCAAATTAAATAACTTCCCAACCACAGAATGGCCTGATATTTTGTTAGATATTACAGAAATAAACATATGTCAAAATGACCAAATTTCAGAGGGGACTACAGTAAATTTCACCAATTTTATGAAATCGAAAGGCCGTCTAGCTTTAATGTTTGCTTATACTGAAAAATGATCGCAAACTCTTACATCTTGTTAAAACAACTTAGAATGACTTATAACCATTACCTGTATCAACAAACTTGAGAGAAAGTCAGAAAGTCTTACTAAGATTGTTGGAAATGTATCCAAATTTTCAAAACTGCAGCAATAAAGCACAAAGGAGTTCCGACTGCTGATGCTTCCTGGATGGTTGAGTGGTATCCATACACCATATGAGCCATATGACTACACTCGTTACACATAACAACAAATTCTTCCCTCTGAAAAAGTAGTCCCTTGTTTGAAAAGATATCTAAAGCCCTTTGACTTAAAAATTCATGAAATCATTCCGCATACATAAAGTACATTTGCATAAATTATTATTGACAGGGGTGGCATGGTGGTGTAGTGATACCACTGATGATATTCCAGCTTGCCTGCGACCCTGTAGGACAGGATAAGTGGCTACAGATAATGGATGGATGGATATTATTGACAGAATTCAACAGCTGTCACTGAAGAGGAAAGGTTTTCTGTTCATTTCTCCATACAGGAGAAAACGTTGAAAAGTTTCTCTTTGGTATTTTGTATTCAAATATGCACTTCACACACTGAAGAAAGAGTGAGTAGGTTGAAAAGCACTAATGTGTTATTTTTAAGACTTCAATATAAACAATGTAAGAGTGTAGCGACAGTGGAAGGAAGATAAACTTGTCAGGAATATCAACATTTCACTCAGATGTGTTGGTAAATTCCAGAGAAAAGTCTCTGTTTGGCTACAATTGTATGTTATTTCACTTTAGCATCAATGCTAACTGAATCTTTCTACCGTACGATAGTGAAAAATGTCATTGTTGCATCAAACTAACATTGAGACAAACATGTAAAAGTGTAGTGACTGTGGAAACAGGACAGAATTGTCATAAATATCAACATTTCTTTCAGATATGTTGAAAAATTGTGAGGAAAAAAACTGTGCTTGGCTACAATTTCGATGTAATTAACTTCAAACCAATGCTACTCAAACCTTTCTGCTGTTTTGAAAACATTGTTTCATTAAAAACAACAATTATATCTTTGATACAAGCATTGTGAAGACGTAGTGACAGTGAAAACAAGCTGAATTTGTCAGTAATGTCAACATTTCACTCAGATGTGTTGGTGAATTACTGTGAAAAGTTTCCATTTGGCTACAATTATACTTTATTTAATTTAGCATCAGTGCTAATTTAATCTTTCTACCATAGTGAAAAAATATCATTGTTGCATCAAACCTACATTTAAATCTTTGACATAAATAATGTAAAACTGTAGTGACTGTGGAAACATGACAGAATTATCCTAAATATCAACATTTCAGTCAGATATTTTGAAAAATTGTGAAGAAAAACTGCATTTGGGTACAATTTTGCTGTAATTAACTTAGCATCAATGCTAATCAACCCTTTCTGCTGCATTGAAAACATTGCTTCATTAAAAACAACAATTATGTCTTTGATACAAACATTGTGAAGACATAGCGACAGTGAAATCCAGCTAAAGTTTTCCTCAATATCAACATTTCAGTCAGATTGTGAGGAAAAAAAACTGCCTTTGGCTACAATTTCACTGTAATTAACTTAGCATCAATGCTAACTGAAACTTTTTACCATATTGAAAGCATTGTTGAATTAAAAACAACAATGAAAATACCAACGAGGTAAAGGTGGAGTGACAGCGGAAAGAAGACCAAATTGTCAGGAAAATCAATATTTCCTTGAGTCGTCTTGATAAACTGCTAAGGAAGGATTGTTTGGCTACAGTTAGAATTAGCACCGATGCTAGCCAAATCCTTCGACCATAGGACCATAGTAAATGCATTGTTTTTGCAACAAAAAATATAGCAACAAATTATAGTCACAAATTGTAAATTCATTTATAAAAAATTGAGCTTCTGAAGTCATGAGTACCGCAAACGTGAGCCGATAATGAGATAATGAGATTTTATATAAACGCATTTGAATGTAGCAGGAAAGCGTAAGCATCATCAATATGTGTAATACCAAGAAACGGATACGTGACATTAACTACATGACGCTGGGGTGTTTGTGGTGTTTGGAGGCGTTAGTGTGTGTGTGTGGGGGGGGAGTTCAGACCAGACCAGCAGGTGACTGGCACGTTCTTCATGCACATGACTGGGCAAAGAAACTTCAACCTTTTATTAGAAAACACTATAATTTAATGGGACAGGCATCCATAGCACCGTCCCTCCCTTCCTCTCTCTCTCTCTCTGTGTCTCTTTCTCATGAAACAGTGAGCTGAGATTACATTTGGCAAAGGACCCCAGTAAAACGACTCCACAGCCAGAGCCAAGCACATGATGTGCCGGCGAAGGCAGTGGCTGAGGTTGTCATTTCCCATCCTAACCTCTGGAGGGACTTCAGCTTTTTTCCAGGCCGTGAGGTTAATAATCAAAAATGATGTGCTTCACTAGAGCAGATAAATTGTGTCAAACACAGCTGGGCCGGCGGAGCTGCAACCGGCCACCACCGAGCTAAATTGATGGTTGTTGTGCGATGGAAGACGGGCAAAAAAGCCCCTTCGTTCTGCCGTATGACATGAATAGACTTCTAGGTGTCGCTTTTTCCCCCCGCCAGTGTCGTTTTGTGTGTGTGTGTGTGTGTGTGTGTGTGTGAGCAATCGCAGTGTGACGCATGACAGCACAGATGTAAAAGGGGCTGTATGTGTGTTTCCAGGGCAGTGGAGTGTGAGTTGAAGATAGAGACTGTGTGACTGTGCTATGTGTGTGTGTGTGTGTGTGTGTGGGTCTCATAGATCCAGCGTTACACACTGACATCATTTTATAGTTCATCTGAGTTCTTGTGTAAATACAAGACAAGTTCAGAGCATCTGTTAGAGTAGGAAGGGGAGGCCAGGTGGTTATCCTGCAGATATTTGAGTAGTGGCTCTCACACACACACACACACACACACACACTACGATGAGACATACAGAGTGTCATGTCTTAATATGATGTGTCTGTTTCCCTTTCACTTTTTTATGTGAAATATATTTTTGAGTCTCATCAGTTGTTGTTGTTGTTGTTGTTGTTTTAGGAAGATTAGCATTGGAGCACAAGTATAAACCCCCCAAATCTTTTTTTATTATTTTTGATTGACAATATTTGGGATAAAGAGAAAATTTACATGATTAAAATGGAAACTTGGATTGAGTTCTGAAGATATTCCTTCTGAAGTCCCTGTTTTTTTCCCGTAACCAGAAGGTTGTGAGTTCAAACACCAGAAACACCAGTGAACCACTTGTAGGCACCTGTCCTCATTCACATCACGTTTCCATGATAAAAAGTACCATGTGCTTCTGTTTTTGCGCCCTGTTCTGGTCCCGCCCCTGCCTCTGTCCTGTCATTGGCTTGTTATCTGAGTGTGTTCACCTGTTATGTGTTATTTCCTGATTAGTTTGTCTGTGTATTCGCTGCTGATTCTTTCTTTCATTGCATTGTTTTTTTTTTTGTGTCAGGTTTAAGCCTTGTTATTCTGAATCTATCATACACTGTGCTTAGATCCTCACATCAAATGACATCTTTCCCCTGATCCTTTTTTTTTTTCAGATTTGTGGCCCGAACGGCATGTGACATATAACTTCCTCTACAATCTATAGCACGTCCTCCACCTCGTAAGTGAACAGATAAGATGGAACCCGAATGATGCAGCTCCGCTGTACTCATGTATGTGAAACGCAGGACTTTCTTTATGTCCATGGCATTTATGCTCCTCGGTTCTGTAATATATGGCCCTCTCCTGGCATAATGTAAGCACAGCGCTATCGGATAGGCCCCATAAATATCCCAGATATGGAGAGTCGCCTGGGGTCAATCACCCGCGAAGGTCCCTGTCATAATTTGTTTAAGAGGCCATATTCAATAGACGTTTTGCAGCTCATCGATGCCCATCACAGGGGGAATAATGCAAACAGTTCATTACTCATGTGAGTAAGTGCTGTATGGAAAGACAGAGCACGCGCTTCCTGGCATTTCCACATGCTGGTGAAGCCTCACCTTCTGTTTGCTACTGAGAATAAACCTTTTTTAATTTAATTTCTTTTGAATGAAGAACATTTCCAATAATAATAATAATAATAATAATAATAATAATAATCTATTTATATAACATTTCATATAATTAAATGCACCTTGAAGTGCTTTAAAAAGATAAATATATAAATATAAAATTATATACATATATAAAACTTGGAATAGAAATTCTAAGAATAAGAAATTCTCAAAATACAATAATACTAGGAAAACTAAAATACTTATTATTATATAAAGTTACCGAAAGCAGGGAAATGTTGCTCAGATAAAAAAGAACATTATATGTTGTCATTTTGTCCTACGAGTAACAAAAACAAAAATTTATTTTTAAAGTAGTTGTTTGTTTGTTTGTTTTAAATATAGGCTAAAATATGGAAATATGTTCAACTCTTAATTTATACTTACAATGTAAATAGCACGAATGTCATAGAAAATTCCAATAGCTTAAAATAATGTTTTTGAATTGCTGTTTGTTTGTTTGTTTTTGTTTTTGCACCAATTATATACTCACATTTGGTATCCGACGCCCGCTTCTTCTTTATTTTTGCGCTGTGTCTAATGGATGTCTATGTTATAAATACATTTCTATAATAACAAGGACAGTCCACGTATCATTATAGTTTCCATCTTTCAGGTAGAATTCCACCTTTAACCTTTGGGAGGCAGGATTTTGGGGGAGGGGTCATACAAAAAAAAAAATTAAAGGTGACTTTGGTTGTCCAAGATGATGGAATCCATAATGTGTTCATGGTAATTTTTTGTAAAACAAGCAAACAAACAAACAAATATACAGAAGTAATATTTGTCCTTTATAATTAAATATTATAATTAAAATAGGTTTTGTGAAATATTTTGGGTGACATAGACGACTATTACTTATTAGCTCATAGCTCCAGGGTGAAATGAAGAAGAAGAAGAAGATGAAGAAGAAGAAAACCACGGACAGAAGAGATGTCCTGCTTAATTGGTTACATTTGAGTTAAGAGGAAAATGAGGAAAATAAATTTTTTTTTTACCAATTATTCCTTTAAAATAAATTGCTATGAAATATAAATAGATGACCGAGGTCAATGGGACATTTTGCTAAGTAGCTAACAGCAGAAGAGTGATGAGGAGATACTTAACATGAATAATGACAGGTTATTATTTAATGTCACTGACGACATAAGGTTTAATCAATAAGGACTTTTTTTTTTTTTTTGGAGACTCCGAATCATTAAAAAGTCTCCCAGATTCCATCCTGTGTTTAGAGCAAAGGAGTAAGAGGGAAAGCACACTCCATTGTTCCTTTTCAGTGTTTGGGATTCTGGTCCGTGTGTGTGTGTGTGTGTGTGTGTGTGTGTACATTTTTATAGGACACAAGCATCGTCCTTGTTCTGCCTCGCTGTCCTGAGCAGGTGGGACTCATGTGCATTTATCCATCTATTCATTTATTTATCTCCTATATTACTCTTTATCTCTCACTTGTTGTTTGTGGGCCTCTGAAATTGATCAATATTTAATTTTCTAGGAGAGAGGAATCAAGCGGCAGTGACACTCAGCTGCCTTCTTTTTCTCTCTTTTGCTCTCTACCTCTCTCCCAGTCACTATCTCTCTCTCCCATCTTCATAAGCTCTCCTGTGCCAGGAGTGTGTGCGCGTCCTGGAGGTTTTGGCCATTATTCATGTTGTCAGAAGGAGCAAAGGGTGTGCAGACCTGGCAACCCTAATGTGATGAAGACTCATGAAGGAAGAAACCACGAAAAGAAAAAGAGAGAGAGAGAGAGAGAGAGTGGGGGGGGGTTTCAGGTTGACTCCAGCTTGAGCTGTGAATGCGAACTTTTGATGACCTTTACCCCAGGGTGATCAGAGCCAGTTTGTCGACACGCTGTGTAATGGATTATCAGGGCTCAGGGGTCACGGCTGCACCCCGATCCTCACAGCACATGGTTTTAATCGAACCGATTATGATCTGGTGCAAAAGCTGAGTCCGCTGCTAAAGTCATCATTTATGAAATGGTAAAAATGAAACTTTATCGTGTAGATGTTACAACATGGCAGTATTTAAATTTCCGAATCTGTTGTGTTTGGTGGAAAAATCTGGACAAAAACCTGCCGTATCATCACTGTCCTGGGTTTTATTAGAATTGTAACATATTTTCATACAAAAGTAACAGGATAATTCATGTTGCGTATAAATTATACAGTAATCCATATACGTTTTGTCTACTATTTTTCAGAACCTGACAGGCCACACACACAAGTAACAACAGACCACGCCCACCAGCAACAGCATAAATTATCCACATTCACTGGATATGAGCAACCGTGCATTCTGACTGGCTGCTCTACTACTAGGATATCAGCTCATATACTGTCAATAGAGAAAAACAAAATGGCAGAGCATGTTGCTGAACCAACCGAAGACGAAATAAAAACTCTACTGAAAACAGAACCACAAAAAATAAAAAAAAGCAACAAAATTTGGAATGAAAGTATTTCATGGTAAGAACTTTTTTTCCCCAAGAATTATCATTATTGCATTTTTCACAAATTGCGACTGTCATTTCGCCGGTTTGTTTACATTCTAAGCGGAAATGATTTTGTCGGACATTTTGTATAAAGTTTTTATTCATCAAATTTGCAAAAAAAAAATAATAAAAATGCTCCGTTTCTCAAAATCCAGTGAATGTGGATAGAATAAAACAGTTATTCCACTCACTCTTGTCATATATGGCTTATAGCTGCTATCAGCTCATGTACAACTCAATTTTGTAGAATAAATGTTAATTATTTGAGAAATATGACAATATTAAAAATAAAACTATTAGTCTTCAAAACTGTGGAAAAGTTGAAATGATTTATAGGTTAGTATTTCATTTTTATCTAAATAAAATCCTCCAATATCCTTAGATTCCTCTCGTTAATTTTTTTTCTGTTGGGATTTCAATGTATAAAAAATTAAAATATGTATTTTTATATGTGTACAGAGGATTTGAGAGGAATCTGGAACATTTAAGGCTTCTTTGTTTGTCATTCTGGAGACATTCTGGATGGATGGATGGATGGATGGATGGATGGATGGATGGATGGATGGAGTCCCTTGAGCGATGGCAGCATCAGTAACGGAAACTGAAATGACCGCGTCCTGCCGATAGATGGAGCGGCAGCTGCTTACTCAGATCCAACTAATCATGTCTGTTTGTCAATGCGTGAGTTCTGCAGATCGTTCTCAGTGACAGAATCCATTACTGTCCTGACCTCCGCCAGATAAATAACCCGAGATTCCATTCAACGTTCCCAAGCGTCTCTACAGCCACATATCAATATTCCTCTTTTTGTTCAGGACCGTGTCTGCTATCCTTAAGATATGAAAGTAGAAGAACTTTAAAATGGATCTTTTCCAATCTTTTCCCATCGCTTTCTTTCATTATTTATTTGTTTGTTTCTTTCCCAATCTTTCCCGATTCTCTTGTTTTCCCATCTTTTCCCATTATGTTCTTTCCCAGTGTTTTCCGTTTCTTATTTTCCTTGTCTTTCCCAATCATTTTCTAAATCATCCTTTCTCCAATCTTTTCCCATATACAGTATTCATTTTGCAATCTTTGCTGTCTTTCTTTCCACATCTCTTCCCATTCCTTTATTTCACAATCTTCTCAGTCATTTCTGTCTTCCCTTATCTTTCCCCATAGATTTATTTTCCAATCTTTTCCCTTTTCTTTCTTTCCTTACATGTTCACTTTTAATCATTTTCACATTTCCTTATTTCCCAATCCTGTTCCTGTTTCTTTTGAATACAAAGTTTTCCGATTCATTCTTTTCTTTTATCTTCTTTATCATCTGCCTTTCTTTCCCAAACCCATCCTTTCTTTCTTGCACCATCTCTCAGGTTTTGTCTCCACTTTCCTTTCCATCTGTCTTTCCTGTTTATTTCATGTTTTCTTTCTTTCTTTCTCATAATTTTCCATCTCTCTTCCAATCTTTTTTCCATTTCTCCCTTCACTCTTGCACAGTGTCGCTTTCTTTCTCTTCTCGTCTTATCAGTGCTGACTCCCAGTGATACAGCGAGTATCTCTCTCTCTCTCTCTCTCTCTCTCTCTCACACACACACACACACACACACACACTGCAGACCATATAAGGACCGTTCCCGAGTCCTCCATTAATTCCTTGGGCTAATCACACACAGAAGGCGCCCCGGAACGCCACTCCACATGCTGGTGGTTTTTCACTCATTTCCACCACTGCTTTTTTCCACTGGGAGCCATTTTAACCCTCACACACTGACTCTCTCAGACACACACACCCACACACAAACACACACATGCTGAAATTACCGTATTGGTGAGTGTGTGGCTCGCCTTTGAAAGTAAAAAACAAAGGAAGCGAGCGTTGAAGATTTGAAACAGAAGGAAAACGCTTTGATAACGATGAGATGTACGATGCTGTCCTGCCACATGCTCACTTCCTGGTATTTATATCTGTTTTGATTTCATTAGTAATAAAAAATCATAAATATATGTTCATGTATCTCTCAAGATAGATTTAACCACTTCTTCATCATCAGTATAATATAATTTATTATTCTATCCATATTCACTGGATATGAGCAATCGTACGCTCTGATTGGCTGCGCTTCTGCTAGGATATCAACTCATATACCGTGAGTAGAGAAAAACAAAATGGTGGACCGGAGCGTGTTGCTGAACCAACCGAGGAGGAAATAAAACTCTACTCCAGTAAAGACTCTACTCGTCGTACACAGCTTATAGCCGGCTCGGTGCTACGGACCTCGTCAGCTATCAGCTCATGTACGACTTGAATTTGTAGAATAACTTTTAAAAATAATAATTAGAAGAATAAAACAGTCAAAATCAGGTATTAGTCATTAACAGTCCATTCGTAGTGTGTTAGGAATGGACGACGAAATAAAATACGCTCCAAAATAATTATCTGTTAATTGATATTTCGTACTATTTTAATGACATACCTGTCACATTAACATGATTATGTGCGAGCCATGAAACTGATGAGTAAATTTTTTATTGATGCTTGTCTGTACTTTGTTTTAATATCTTTAAAAAATTTAAATAATCCAAAAACTTTCTATGAGATTGATATGCTTGTGTAACGTTTATGGAAGGAGTCTCCAGTGTCAGTGCTTTGTAACATCTGGAGTTTTTCCTCCATGGGAAAGTCTTCAAGACAGATGAGAAAGGAAAAAAAAATAAGCTGGTGACGGAATGACTTTATAGAGTAGCTGCTGTAATGTGACGTACCGGTATAACTTGTTTTAAATGTAAACCAGTTAAGTAGATTAAACAATACGGCATGACAAATTGCTGCGGTATATGAGGAACAAAACACTTTTGGAAGCTTTGGGGAAAAAATAATCAACTTCATGGTGGCAATCGTACGGTAACTCCACTTGGCATGGTTGATTATTTTCCTGGAACAGCACTCTCCTAAATGTTTTATTCCTTGCATAAATAAACACGATTTATCCAAACAGACATACTCGAACCATTCCAACCTGTGAGTCACGCTGCTTTTGACACTTTGGTGTGTAATGATTTCTGCAATCATGGATCAAAAAATGAGCTACATGCTAATACAGGTACATGCTAATGCTGGAGAAAGAAAAAAGGAGGTGGGACTGGTGGGTTAGTGTGATCAGCGATTACCAGCGTGTAATTCAGACAGGCTGTGTAGCCAAGCATGGCCTAAATAATAAACAGATGGTAGTCACCCGATATAGCAAGCCCCCGGTCCAGACTACAAAGGGACCCGAAAATCAAATGATAGGGTATTAGCAGGGAAGATACAATTTGCAGGTCAAATTGTAATGGTAACCTTTCACTGTGCAAATTGAAAATTAACCTTCGGGGTATTGAATCATTTGCAGCTGATGCTGTTCACGAAAGAGCAACTTTTTTTTTTTTCTTTGCTCTTGTTCGTTCTTCCGAGCGGAAAAGGCGTAAGGGATGCGAGAGGAAGAAAAGGGTTAGGAGAAGTGTGTGTGGGTGGGGTGGGGTGGGGTGGGGTGGGGGTTGGATGGGAGGTGGAGGGGTGATGAAACGTAATCATATTTATTACCGCAGGCCTTTCTTGTCCGCACAGCTGACGAGAAATTGGAGGCAAGATTTCAGCAAGACAGAGCAGAAGAAAGGGAGGGATTGTGTCATGGACTTGAGGAGTGGAAGTGAGTGGAACAGAGCGAGAGTGAGTGAGCGAGAGAAAGTCAGAGTGAGAGTACACTACTCCACACTTCTCCTCTTTGCCCTTCTGCCATTCATGTGCTGAAAATAACCCTGTTCTCTGCTCGCTGAGCTTTTGTCCGGCTTCTCGAAAAAGGCTGCACCGTTTTAACCTTCTGAGATCCAACAACAAACGCTGTCTGCTTCTCCGACTCTCGACCTCTGCTGCAAAATTAATCTTCCATCTTTACTCTAATCTGGATAAAATAAACACATTTATTTATCTAAACCCACTTCTAATCCAAAACCTTGTCATATTCAAAAAAAAAAAAAATCCACTGTACTGTTTTTGTGGCACAGTAGAGTGGACTATTCATTATGCTAATCTCATTAGCTTAGATCTGCTAAGTACTGATCAGTTTTAATGCATGCTTTTCCTTTTAATTATCATCCATAAATACATTTGAGTGCATTAGGAGCCCTCGGGCGAAGAGCTCTGCGTTCCTCTATAGATTTGGACACGAACATATTATCTTAATGTACATATTCGACTCATCTCGGAAATATCTCTGCGACGCAAACTGCCGTTTGACATTTGACCTCTGACCTTTATCGGGCACACACGCGCACTCGACGTCGATGTCGTGTCGGAAAGAGTTCAGCACGAAAGCATGCTATTAGTGCTGTGTAAGAGCAATTATAATAATTCTTCTTCCGCTTCTTCTTCTTATTATTATTATTATTATTATTATTATTATGGTTCAGCTGTTATTTCTAATTGCTCTATTAGAGAATTTCTAAACTCTATATTTCATCAGATTACACTTAGAATTAAATACTGTCCATGACTGAGGACCCACATTAATCTCATACCAGAGTGGAAGACAGAAGCCACCAGATATGATGTAAAACATTTAAAAATACATTATCTGGTTTTGGGCGACACGGTGGTGTAGTGGTTAGCGCTGTCGCCTCACAGCAAGAAGGTCCGGGTTCGAGCCCCGTGGCCAACGAGGGCCTTTCTG
>JAODLJ010000016.1:5180283-5190659 GCA_027576115.1 Cathorops melanopus
TCTAATGTAAATCAGGTTGATTTTAATGTTGTAGCTACTTAAAAGTCAATTTTATATATAGTTGTTGGTTTTTTTATGTATTTTATTTATTTTATTTAAACCACAAAATTATTCAAGAGTGACAGCTTTTTTTTTTTTTTTTTTATCAGTGCATCTGCTTCTGGAAATAGTCTGTCACATACTAATTTTAGTCATTCTGCCCACGCATTCTGTGGTGCATGACAGCTTCATCATTTCACGTGGTGTCCTGGTTGTGCACCGCTGCAGTTAGCAAATATAGACTGAGGTGAAGGGGATGGCCACAAAAAAAGCATCACTGCTCAAACAGAACGTTGTTTTCTTTAGAAACTTGAATGGGTACAAAGACCGGGTCACGGTGGGGACGTTTTTTTTTTTTTTTTTTAACTCATCTCATTTTGTTTTCTTTTAAACCAGATTAGAGTGAAATCACTACATTACATTACATAGATGCAGGTATGAAAATAACTGGTACAAATCATCAATAATCCCTGGCTGATTGTTGGAACTTCTGGTTTTATCACGAGCAATCTTATCTTTAAAAAAGAAAATTACAAGAATTCAAAGACGCAAGAGTGGTTCTGTCTGATTTCCTACGATAGAACAGATAAGCTAACCTTATCTTAACTCATCCCTTTGCGCTAACCTTTAACATTTCTTCCTTTTCGTATGTGACCTCATGCAAATTTTCCCATGCCTTAAAGTACATTTTGAAGTAAGCCTCCATGGTCCTGCTTTCTTTACCTTGCACTAATAGATGAGCCAGATGTTGTGCTTTTGTTTTTTACTCATCAGATTCTTCTTCATTTGTCTTTGCAGAGGCTTTTAGCTATACGCCAAATGTGAGTCTGTCTCTCCCCCTTGGCATGGCCAACCCCTGCTTGGCATCGCAGTACCACAATCTTCAATCAAGCCCTGTTATCTCGGTCTCTTCATGCCACCAAGCGAGCTACGGACTCCATGAGAACACCATGGCTCCGAACTACTACTTCCCCGGGCTCCGTCCCAATGGCGCACCCCCTCTGGAGAGGCCACGCATTGAGATCACCACCTACGGCCAGATGCCTGAGGAAGAGGTGGAGGAAAGTGGCAGCATGGGCCCTGTGGCTAAGCGAGTCAACATCGTGACCTTGACCTTGCCCAGTGCTGATGGGTACCGTGACCCAAGCAGTCTGAGTCCAGCAAGTAGCTGCAACTCGGAGGCCTCGTATGAGTCTGGTTTCTACAACTATGAAAATTCACCCCAGAACTCACCCTGGCAGTCACCCTGTGTCTCGCCCAAAGGCTCATCGTCTTCTATGCTGTCTTGCCCCCCTCATGGGCATGTCCCCGGTCCCTCCCCTCGTCACTCCCCTTCCACCTCCCCCAACGATGAGATCGGAAGTCACGGCAAGCGGAAGTACAGCTTCAATGGCACCCCTTATGGGCACGCATCAGGTCTCTCGCCCAACCATTCGCCCGGGGCTTCACCTCAGGGTTCACCAAGGCTTGAGGAAAATTGGCTGGGAACCACCAACCAGTACACCAATTCAGCCATCGTAGCAGCCATCAATGCCCTCAGTACAGATGGCATACCTGATCTCGGGGATGGTGTTCCCAACAAGAGCCGGAAGACCAGTGTAGAGCACAGTGTCAGCATGAGCCTGAAGGTGGAGCCGGCAAACGACGATGCAGGGACAGAACTTGGCCAGGAGGACTATACTAACTCCAACCGTATGCCATTCAAGAAGGAGAGCTATTGCTCAGGATTCTTGGATGTGCCGCCTCACCCGTACTCATGGCCCAAGCCCAAACCTTACCTCAGGTACAAGAAAAATCGTACACAGAAAAGTGAAGTAGAAGTACATTTCCAAGTCCTGATCTATTTCAATAATTGATGTTAGGTTTATTGACACGTAGCCTTCAAGCACATCTTATTATTAATTTGTATTTACATGCGGATTATAACTTACTACAAAGTCTTCTCATTGGTATCTAAAATAAAACTAGTTTATTTATATTATTTATACTAACAGTAAAATTAATCGCAGCAGTAGGAGACTGAAGGCAGAAAGTTCATACATATTTCATGAATCACTTTGCGAAAGGTAACGCAATGGATTGTGGGCCAGTTCCCATAGCAACACACACAAACACTCACCAACACATGATTTTTTATGATTTTGTTGTTTTTACTGTTTTTAACAGGCCTCTGGGTCTGCCTGTGGTCATAGTGCAGGAGTGTGTACGCGAGTGCACGCTTTCCTCCGCCGGCACACTTTCCTGCCGGAAATCAAGTGTTTGAGGGTGATAGTGTGGAACAGGAAGTGATGGTGTCAATGCTGGTGGAGCTGCCTGCAGATTCTCCTTCCCTCTCAGACACATTAGGCCGATAAAAGGCAGATAAAAACGCAGATAAAAGCGTAGAGGGAAGCCGGTTCGTTTTGGGTCAGCAAACACACCAAAAGTTCCAAGAGGATGCCTGAGATTGTGTCCATTTGTGTTGCTTGAGGTTGCATCGTCCAGGCATCCGGGTGTGTTGAAAATCTGTTCCGTCAGTGTGTGCTTCAGGCGTGTTTTCACGTGGGAATGTGTTCTCCATTTGCTGACTCTCTCTGGACAACGGAGAATCACAAACACAAAACAAAAAAAGAAAGGCGTTTTCTGAATTGGCATTGTACTTGAATGAAGTTTCATAATTTCGGTGGAACCAAATTCATCCACTTAAAAGCACAAGCGCTTTTATGGAGACTCCGACTGATGAGCTGTCAGATCGTGATAGAATGCATGGAACACTTTAAATGTAATGCATGCTTCTTTCATTAATTCTTCTAAAAGAAAAAAAAAATCACAATTAGCTGCCAGACTTTGGAAATTAAGTATTTCAGGCAGTGACTACAACAGATTAGATTAAAGACGATGATGAAATGAAGGGGTTCAGGTCCCAAACGCTTGCCAGGAGCAAGCCGAAAATCTGGTTTCACTCATCCGATTAATGCCTGCAAGACTGTATATGTGTATGTGTATGTAATCCATACGTCTTGATGAACTGTTTTGTTCTCTAATTTGGCAGCCCGTCCCTCCCGGCTCTTGATTGGCAGCTGCCGTCCTGCTCAGGTCCTTACAATCTGCAGATCGAGGTGCAGCCCAAATCCCACCACCGTGCCCACTACGAGACGGAGGGCAGCCGAGGGGCAGTGAAGGCCCTGTCAGGAGGGCACCCTGTGGTGCAGGTATGCTAACCTTTCTCCTGCAATTAAAAAAAAAAAAAACCCAACAACCTTACAATATAACCTTACAAAAAGAAAATCTACCCGTCTCATCCACCTCATTGAGCTTGAGGAGCATCTAAAATTCAAGTATGCTTTCTGTTTTTCGCTGTAAATCCTTTAGTAATTTCGCAACACGGTACATTTTTGATAGTTCTTTCATTATTCATATATGCGAGGTTTTACAATAAGCACCAGCCACTTGATGGAAAAAAATCTTGTCTGAAAGTAGAAAAATTACGTGCAGGAAAGTAGAACTAACTAAAACAGACAAGTGGCAGGTTTTTTCCCTGTGAAAGTATACAGTATTCACCATATAAGCACATATACCGTACGTACATTTCAGTTTCTAGTGCGACAAGCTTGATCGCTCTGTTTATATGCATCAGATGAGCAAACAGCATTTGAAATCAATTTCTAATTCTTCTTATTATTAAAATTTATTGTTATTAAGTGTCAGAGCTGACGTTTTATTGTATGACTTTTTTATTTTTTCTTTCTCTTTCTGCCAAAACGGTGTATTTTTTGACCAGCGTCTTTTCAGATTATTGTTTTTTATGTTATGAAAAATTCAAGTTAACTGATGATGATTAGCACATAGAGTTGTCTGGACAAGTTACATTGGTTAAATATGCATTTATAATGTCAGATTAATGAACTAATGAGGCCATATCATCCAAGCGAGAAAACTTACAGGAGATACAGTATTACTAAAGTGAAATGGAGAAGAGGGCGGGGCTTTCAGGGTGTCTGAGGGATTACTATTGGAGAGTTTAAAAACACCTACGCAACTGTTAATCAGTTCAGTTTCACATGTCGACTAACTTGTTTGCAACTTTTGGGGGGGGTAGAGAGAGAGAGAGAGAGAGAGAGAGAGAGAAAACTTTCCTTTCTGAGTATTTTTCAGTGATGAGATGATTCGTGATGCTCCTTTGCATCACGCGTAAAAAGGTCAGCACATCTGTCTTTATTTGGTAACATCCAAGGAGGCTTTGAAACTTGACTCGTTAACCCAAAAAATGGAGGCGTGAATTACAAATATGCCCTTATTTATGTAGTTGAAAATGGTTTTTTTTTAGAGATCTTCTTCATTTTTTTTTTTTTAGAAGAATTACACCTCATGTATAGAATAATTTAGAAAATGAAGCAAAACTCCTGTAACCATTAACCATGTCAAGACATTACTTATCCTTTGAGAGATTACAAAAGTAATTCTCATCAGGATCCTGAATATATTTAAATTAGCAACTGGAATTAGCACTGCATTTATGCTGAAATGAAAAAATACAGTTTTATTGCCCATGACTTTCTTCTTATTCTTTTCTTTCTAAAACGTCCCGACAGGACCATTTTTTGCTGGCTGAGCTTTGAATAAGGGTAGGTGTGTGTTTGAGAGTGACAGAAAGAAAAAGCGCGTGTGTATGCGCTTGTGAGTGACATGCCTGTGTGCGTGTGTGTGTTATTAATGGCCCGTGAAGTCCGAAGTCAATCGACTACACCATATGAAGGAGTGAATTGCAGTGGCGCATATTATCGCAATTACTGTGGAGCGAAAGCACCGCCTTGAACTATTGTGCTTGGCAGGCGTTTTAGAACCCACGTCAGTTTCACCTGCATTGCCTAACACGTGTTAGAAAAAAGCGTTCTGTACTTTTCTCTGTCTTGAACTTAAGTGCACTTGAAAGTGCAAATGCTACATGTGTGTATGTATATATATATGAGTGTATGTGGTCAAGAGTGACGTGCGTGTGGCCATGAAATCAATAATGTAATACATTCAGACGCAGACACACTGGCGCGGTGCTGCCGTCTCTTGGTAAAGGCAGTAGTCGAGGCATTGCAGCTGTTTTCCAAACCCTTATTCTCTCCCCAGTCGAACATGGGCACTTTCACTTCCCAGCACAGCAGCTGCCGCCCAGCCAGTTTCAAACCTAATTCATCAACTCTCAGGTGTTATTTATAATCCATTTCCTCCCCCAGGAGAAGTCATGTCTCGAAGTTGAAGTTGAATTTGTTAACGCAGGTCTGCAGGGAGGTAGACGTTAACCAGCGTAGCTTGTCATATGCTCGCTATTGAGAGCTGGACCTGACTAATCTTGTGCCATTTCATCTCTCATGGGTGTAGCGGTATCACAGGGGCCTCCAAGAGCAAAAAATGTGAATAAAAATATAAACGCTGGTACCTTTAAGCTGTTTTGACTGAAGCCTTTCAGTAACCTTTATTCCAAGTCCGATGACTGACACTATATGGCCAAAAGTCTGTGAACACCTGACCATCATAGCCATATGTGGTTCATACAATGTCATAGAATGTCTTTTCCTGCTCTAGAATTAAAATTTCCCTTCAAAGGAACTAACGGGGCCCAAACATGTACTAACATGACAATGCTCCTGTGCATAAAGCGTGGTACATGAAGATATGGTTTGCCAAGGTTGGTATGGAAGAACTTGAGTGTCCTGCACTGAGCCCTGACCTCAACCCTGCTGAACACCTTTGGGATGAACTGGAACACCAACTGCCACACCAACATCATCAGTGCCTGATCTCACTAATACTCTTGTGGCTAGATGACCACAATCACAGTCACACTCAAAAATCTAGTGGAAAGCCTTCTCAGAAGAGTAGACATTATTATGTACAGCAAAGGTGAACTATATCTCGAATGGGATGTTCAGAAATCACATCTGAACGCTATGGACGGGTGTCCACAAATTTTGGACCATATAGTGTATTCCAGTCTCGATTAGGATTCATATATTTATACAATAGCCAAAGATTTTTTTTTTTTTGCCTTTTTTTAAAAATATTTTAGACCAGTAGAATTTCCTTATTGGAATATTTCAGTATGGTTTGATTTTCTCTGAAGAAACAAGTTGAAAAACACCACTTCAGTGATGCACTTTATCTGCCATGCTTGCATTGTTAGCATACTTCAGCTTTTGCTTTTCTTCACTGTGATTTAATGCCTTAACTGCTTCAGTTTGGGGGAAATATA
This sequence comes from Cathorops melanopus, assembly GCA_027576115.1. NCBI lineage: Eukaryota > Metazoa > Chordata > Actinopteri > Siluriformes > Ariidae > Cathorops > Cathorops melanopus. The sequence goes on from JAODLJ010000016.1 coordinate 5,186,546, forward strand.
CGAGGGCTTTCGTCAGCCTGTAGCCTCTCGAGCAGACAGCAGAAGCTTACTCGCTGCTCTCTCGACTGGGTTAGGCAATCCTGTCCAGGGAGAGAGGTGCTGGGATAAAGGAGCTTCAGCTTAGTCACGCTTCAACTCTTGCCAGCATTTGCCGTAGATGGTCCAAAGCTGAGAGTAAAATGGGTTGTAATTTTGACCCTGGTCTTACTTATTCTTCTTTCCTGAGCATCATCCTCATCTCGGCTCCCAGGGTAAGGCAGTAATGAAGAGCAGGCTTTGGGCGGGTGGATGGCAGCCATGGAGAACGGCAGCAGGGGGGAAGAGGGTGTGGGGCACAGGGAGTCAACAGGCAGGCAGCTGAGGCTTGGCAGTGCTCCTTCCCCTCTGGGACCCTCTGCTTCCTGCTGATTAAGGACCCTAGGCACCACTGGTGCCCCTAAAGAAGAGTAGGGCATGGTATGGGGGCAGAGCAGGATAGGAGTCCCACAGCCCAGCTGATGCTACTGTGCTGGGACTCCGGGGACCTTTGTCTCATTGCTTGTGTCATTTCTGGTGAGCCAGTCATCTCTCAAAAGTGTTCCCAAGTCAATCTATAGGCTGACACTCACTCCAAAATGTTTCCTTTCATGCATCAACACACACACACACACACACACACACACACACATACACACACGCTGTTTCTATTGTGGTGGTGACACAATTTTCCTGGAGAGTAGTATTGAAAAAACAAGAATACAAACGAAGTGGTAGCCACCAGTGGTGCCCATCCCTTGTCAAACAGAGCCACATCACACTTAATTTGTATAGCGATCACATGGGGTTTGTATTTTAATTTTCTGTCATGTGATGTAAACAGCTGGAACACCAACAGAAAAAATGGTGACCCACCTTCTCCCAGGCCGAACTGTTTCTCTGCCCCCTGGCATACTCGTTTGTTATCATCGAGTTTCCGCCGTAATGAGCGGAGGTGTTTTTCTAACCTCTTTCACCACTGCTGCCAAACACCCAGACTTCCCTTTGTTTAGGAAAGTTCCTTTCATGGAGGTGACGTCACTCTCCCTCTCCACTCCACCACTGGCAGACTGGGGACCAAGGCTTGAGAGAGATGCCCCATGTTGATAGAAATCTCCTTTCCGCACTTAGACAAGGATCTGTGATCTTGGCAGCTGACCATTCCCTCTTTACCTGCACCCTTCTTCCTGATCTCTTCGACTCTTTCATTTGCCCGTATGGCTTATTATAGAGGAAGCTGACCCCTGGAGCTACTTTTCCTCTTCTCTTGCTACTGCCAACTGCAGTACTGTTATGGGGATGTCCATCTGTGGAAAAGGCACACTGCTGCAGCGCAACCATTGCCAGTGGTTTTCAGAGGCATTCTGGGGGAATCTCAAGGTCTACCTTTGAGGAAAAGATCACGTCAAGAATTATGGGTTTTCCATCAATTTGAAATGAATATCATGAGTGTTTGCCAGTGCTGAGTTACATTAAATTATGTTTTGAGGAGGGTGAACACCAAGTTGTGACTCACTAAGTATTCCCATAACTCACAGCTATACAGTATTTCTATGTTTTTAAAGACTTGAACTGCCATTGGTTAAACTTAAAAACCATACCTGATAGTCGGGGGTGACGAGTGTGAGCGGATTCCATTTTGGGTGGAGTGATTCCCTGTTTTGGGTCCAACTTAAGTGCTCTGATTTCAAAGCCTGAGGTCTGGACAAATGCTTCGAAATGTGTTGGAGAGCAGAGCTTTGCTCTCTGAAAACATGTTTCTCCAGTAAGTCTACTGCAACCCTTTGAACAAGCCTGGAATCCCCATCTTTGTTTCATATTGAAGCACAGTTGACAGGTCTATAAGAAAAAAAAAAAAACTCAAGAAAGTATCATCTTGCAAATAATTACTGTCTCGTGTTTATTATGTAAAGATCCATTAAACACTCCATGCCCAGATTTCCTTTTCTTTGAGGGGCTCCCCTTACTCAAGACCTTGGTATTGGGAAACCACTAATTGCAACCATGGAGTAAGTCGAAGAATGTTGTGCGACGGCAACATTTTCATTGGTTTGAGGTGCTGACCACAGATTTATGAGGTAAGGCATCGTTGGCCGCCACTTAGATCACGGGGCACTGGAATCCTGCACACGTCAGTGTGTAGCCTTTGGCGAGGCACTCCGGTACTAAGACATTTCTTTTAAAGCCATCGATTTATATCGTGCTTATGATCTCTATGATCTTTGGTCTAGACATGGGGAGCTCTAAACATTGGCCCTCAATGACATTTTGTTTCACATTTGCATTTTAATACCCACCACAGACTATTGTCACTCTGCCGAAAACCATAAACGCGACACTGATTACTGAGGCAGCCAATTACAATAAAGCAACTCACACACACACACATCTAGCAAATACTATGTGAATCAACAGCAAGCTCTGGGGTGGGAGAGAGAAGACTTAGATGAGTGTAGATTTAATTTGGTACAGAGAGGCTTTGCCGGGTGACTGTCAGCACCTATGAGCGAATGTGATAATGGACCGAGGTCCCCCTCCTTCTTTTCCTCCAACCTTGCACTCTTACTGTTTCTCTCCCTCTCCCCCTTTCTACGCCACGTGGACTAGACCAGTCATGACATTCCTACTTACCACCGTGGAGAGTACAAGAGACAGAAACGAGAGCAGGAAAGAGTTAGAACGAGTTGCATAATGTGAAGTAACAGGCTACAGAGAGAGAAAAAGTGAAAATGTAGCTCACTTAATGTAGCTCTCTGATGTCACCACTCATCAGCCTCTAATTTCCTTAAACAAATGTGCCCATTGCAAATCCTGGAGCTGTGTGACCCAGCAGGACTGATGTGTTTCCAGTGAGAGTGTTTCACTAATACCTAGGAGCCATACTGATGTAGGAAGTCTGCTGCGGAGTATGTCATGTGTCATATTAGTTATGGGTAATAAGAGCACATTTTCTTGGTAATTATGCTGATTTATATGCCGAGTTGCCAGATTGGCATACCTAATAATCTGGCAACTCAGGAAATATGGAAAAAAAATATGTACAGTGAGTTGCCTATGTATTTTTTTTAGATAGGTAAACCTAATAAATGGGCAAATCAGTGTAACATATGACCAGACCTCGAATTTGAGAGATTTTGTAAGTTTATGGCTTTCTGACAGGCTGACACTCAAAACTCCGTCATGCTAAATAGTAGGTAATATGCAGAAATCAGTCAGAAGAACGAGGTTCAATGATTTGACTTCAAATACCTGATTTGAAACATGGAGGTTGATGAGGAGGAATGGGCTACGGTATATTCAGTTTAACAGAACTTACTGTATGACTAATCCTGTAACGAAATAAGCAGCCGTTTTCTTCCTCCATTTTAATAACTGATTAAAATGGACAGGATTTTAGCCAAAACAAAGCGGGGAAATGTGATCTTCAGTGTAGCTGTTGGGGCCTTTTGGTGCCAGGGGTGATATTTCAGAAACTGCTGACCTCCGGGGATTTTCACGCTCAGCAGTCTCTTGAGTTTAAACAGAATGGTGTGAAAAATAACCAAAAAAAAAAGAAAACATCCAGTGAGTGGCACGTCTATGGTTGGAAATGGATTGTTGAGGAGAATGGTCAGACTGATTAGATCAAACAGGAAGGTTATGGTAACTCAAATAACCACTTTTTTTACAATTGTGGTGAGCTACAACAGCAGAAGATGATATTTGGTTCCACTTCTTGAAGCCAAGAAAGGAATCAGAAATCTGGACAGTTGAATACAGGCAAAAAAAAAATAAAATGTACAGGTGCACTACGGTACATAAAGTGGTCAGTGAGTATAATTAATCCCAGAGGGGAACCGTCGGGGCCTTCTAGGCCTTCAGAGAAGGCCCAAACATATCAGCATTTCAAATGTTCTATTTAATTTCTTTCCTTCTTTAATTTCTTTCATAATTTCATTTCAAATTTGGCCTCATTTTCTATCAAATTTGCTTCTGAAATGAAAGCGTTACTGTCCTGAAAACATTAAAATAGAGTTATCTAGTGAGATTGTTTTGTTTGTTGTGTCGAGGCTGAGAAGAGTTTAGAGCTGCTCACTCATTGGTTAGGACTTCATTGCCG
>JAODLJ010000016.1:5267929-5277966 GCA_027576115.1 Cathorops melanopus
CCACACAGAAAGGCCCTCGCCGGCTGCTGGGCTCGAACCCAGAACCTTCTTGCTGTGAGGCGACCGTGCTAACCACTTACACCACCGTGCCATAAGATATATGGCATTGTTGAGTGCAGACTTCTGCCAAGGCCAAACGCCATATCTCGCAGCATTATTTCAAGTGTTACTAAACCTCTGTGACTCAGATCTGCTCCAAAATTGAACAGGTTCTTCATTGACCCATGCTACACCCTTCTACCAAGTTTCATGGAAATCAGGTTCATAAGTTTTGTGCAATCCTGGAGCAAAAACATAACCTCTTTGGCAGAGGTGCAGTGATGAGTGCATTGATATAATCCAGTGATTTGCCTTACATCTGTTTTAAAAATTAATCCGCACCTTCTAATGAATCGGTATTTTTCATCTCTTGGTCCTCTAGGTGTTATGTTTCAGTCTTTAGAGCGCTAAGAGCAACCTGTTTTGACTGATTTTCATAAAGATGGCAACTAAGATGCAGATATTTTGACAAAACTATTCATTTTTCAAAACTCTGACATCTGGATCTGGCAGTACTGCTAATTCACAGAGGAAAAAATTCCCTAATGAACGTAAATGACTATATTTTTGTGGTAGATGATGACGCCCAGGTAAACTGTAAATGTGCTTTTAGTGCACGTGTTTAAAACCTTCTTAATTAGCTTTCCACTTTAATTTATGACCTGAGCTTTACTGAAAGGTGACCCAAGGGGAAATTATGAAGCGTATGTGCATGTGTATCCAGCATGGCTGTGTTTACTTCTGTTAATTAGTTAGATTCATTTATTTTATTTGTAATGCGTTCATTTTTTTAAACGTCATTCCAGGCCTAATCATTGTGTCATGCAGCTTTAACCCATCTGCTCTGCTCTGCTGTGCTGTGTGAAATATATAGACTATCTGGTACATGTGGTAGCTGCTCTATAGCTAACCATTTTTAAGCTTTTCCACATCACCAAAAGAAAAAAAAAAAGTCGCTTGCACAAATCACATTTAAATGACACATTAAAAGACACTTTAAAATGAAAAGTCGTCCAGATGTCATGGAAATATCCGAAACGCAACGATTTTTCCATCTGTTAGCGTTCTATTCCGTCTGCACACTGTCAGTAAATGTGGAAGGGTTCGAGTGTATGATGAAATGGCTTAAGAAAAAATCCTAAAATGGCTAACAATGAAGGAGGGTCTCACTGCTAATATAGTACGGCTCGATTAGCATGATTACTAATACTAATCTCCATCGACTAGCTATCACGTTTAGCTAGCTATCACAAACTCCTCGTTTGGTCAGAAGGTGTTGACAGTGTTTTCTTCTTTACAAAGCCTTTTTTTTTTTTGTCCTCACCTTATTTTCACAAAACATCAGCTACAAACACGAGTGTTGTGTTTTCACCTGCAATATTGATAAGCGCCTTTGTGTTTTCCAGTCTGAGTATTTGATTACAGCAAGCTTTTCTCTTAATGGTTTAAAAGCAGCAATGGAGCAGCCATGATTTGACCGCGCACCATCAGGCGCAGACGTACTGCGGGCCCGCTCAGCGTTAGATATGAGTGCTGGACCACTCGAGAAGCTTTTCAGCTGTCCACACTCCTCACTCCTTACCTCATTTCCTCTGGGAGAAGCCGGAGTGAAGCCAGTGTCCATCTATTCATTCTAATGAGGCCTGCTTATTGATTGCCAGGCAGGGAGGGGGCTGAGCTCGAGTAATGACCCTTTATTCTCTTCTGCTTGTCAATCACGCTGACAAAATACACTCAACAGTTCCTCTAATGGACAGCCAGAGAAACCGACAGACCTCGCTGGCACCTCAAGACATTGCTCTCATTTGCCTGATTTCGACCGCGATTGACCAGAGATTGACTTCATGATTTGTACAAACAATGGTCCAACTTTTTTCAGCATGATTGAATCAGAAAGTGATGCTTTTGTAGTTTGTTTATATAAGAATACTAGCCAATTGAGCATACACTCAAAAAAGGTGCTAGAAGTTGGCTGATGATGCCAGATATTTAGAAGATATTTAGAACAGAAAAGAAAATAATTTATTATAATGTGTTTCGAATAGAATGGAAAAGTTTGACAGAAAAAGCACTAATAGTTAGTGATCAGGAAATAAAGATGAAGGAAACAGTAACGGATTTAATAACTCACTTTTATTACTTGGAAACATTGTTAAGAAGAGAGGTTAAAGTGCATGAGAACAAAGAATGGGCAGGACAAACAATGGTGAATAGTGATTGGTTGTTGGGAACAACATTGGTCAGTGATTTGTCATTGGGAATACAAGTGATCAGTGTTTTGTTTTGTTTTTTTTGGGGGGGAGCAATGTGGTGATCAATGATTGGTCGTTGTGATCAATGATCAGTGATTTGGGTTGTTGGGAAATAAGCGTAATCTCTGATTGGTCATTGGGAATGTTGGTGATCAGTCTTTTGTCTTTAGGAAGAAGAGTGATCAGTGATTAATTGGTCAATGGGAATACTAGTGATCAGTGGGGGGGGAGCAAAGGGGATCAGTGGGAATGAATGATGGTGATCAATGATTGGATGTTGTGATCAACAATCTGTGATTTGGGTTGATGGGAAACAATAGTGATCTCTGATTGGTCTTTGGGAATGTTGGTGATCAGTCACTGGTCTTGAGGAACAAGACTGATCAGTGACTGATGGCTGGGAATACTAGTGATCAATGGTTGTTGGGAGCACTGTTTTTTGTTGGAAACAATGGGGATCAGTGGGAAAGAGTGATCAATGATTGGTCCATGTGACAAATTATCAGTGATTTGGGTTGTTGGGAAACAACAGTGATCATTGATTGGTCTTTGGGAATGTTGGTGATCTGTGATAGATCTTTAGGAAGAAGAGTGATTAGTGATTGATTGGTCAATGGGAATACTCATGATCAGTGGTTGTTGGAGCAATGGGGATCAGTGGGAATGAGAGCGATCAATGATTGGTCCATGTGACCAATGATCTGTGACTTGGGTTGTTGGGAAACAACAGTGATCACTGAATGTTGGAAACAATCATGATCTCTGATTGGTTTTTGGGAATGTTGGTGATCAGTGGTTGTTGGGGCACTAGTGATCAGTGGTTTTTCATTGGAAACATTGGGAAACAGTGGGAATGATGGTGATCAATGATTGGTCCGTTTGACCAATGATCTGTGATTTGGGTTGTTGGGGAAAAGAATGATCTGTGATTGGTCTTTGGGAATGTTGGTAATCAGTCATTGGTCTTTAGGAATAAGAGTGTTCAGTGATTGGTCATTAGGAATACTAGTGATCAGTGGTTGTTGGAGCACTGGTGATCAGTGGTTTTTGTTGGAAACAATGGGGATCAGTGGGAATGATAGTACTCAATGTGACCAATGATCTGTGATTTGGGTTTTTGGGAAACAACAGTGATCACTGATTGTTGGGAACAATTGTGATCTGATTGGTCTTTGGGAATGTTGGTGATAAGTTATTGGTCTTGAGGAACAAGAGTGATCAGTAATTGGTTTTACACAATGCTGGTGAGTCGAGCCAATATACAGTACAGGACAATCATTAACATCTGTTAAAAAAAAAAGTCACGAGATTTCCTGCTAAGCTCTTTTTTTTGTAATAAAGTCACCACATCTAGTCACAAATTTCCTAAAGTGGCAAACAATGAAAGGCAACTTACGGTTTCACAAACAAGATTTCATGTCCATACTTTTAACCGGCTTCAAATAGCTTTTGTTCATTGTTCACTGCATTATTTTTGGGAGTCATGATTTCAGATTTACAGACACCAATCTGAAAAACTCTGAATACGTTTGTGCGACATGCAAATATTCAAAATCATTCCACTGGGCAGCTATATAACCAGTACCTATTGTACACAAATTTCATCAAGTTCTTCAAACTTACTAATTTACTTCTTGTTTGAATTTTTATCGTAAATATTCATGAATAAATAAATTGTATGCAACTGTAAGAATTTTTCTGTAAGGAGATTTTTTTTTTTTTAAGGAGTTTCTAAAGTCAGTGCTTTGAAGCAGTCGGAGGTAAAGCTGTACCAATAGGTTTTCAGACACGGGAAAGTCTGCAGGATAGAGGATTGTGTTTTGCACAACAAACCGGGGGGTTTTTGTGGGGTTTTTTGTCTTAACCTTCAAGACAGAGATGAAACAAGACTGGTGAAGGAATGAGAACATGAGTAATAATGGAAGTCTATTGTTTTGAGCACGCACTACAATATTCAATGTAACTGTAAACGGATAAAAAAGGATGACATGCCATTTTGTAAAATAAAAACTGCAATTGTTTTCAAATTGCTGTAGAATTAAAGCAATTAAACACCATTGGACATGCGGTTATTGGAAAACAGTCAACATTGGGATGGCAGCTTTGTGTCTGGTCATGTCGCACCACCGTTTGTTGGTTGTTTTCCGAAAACGGCACACCTCCTTACATGTTAATGTTAATAAATGAACTAACACTTGTATTTAGAAAGTTACGAATTAAAAAGACAAACCTGAACAGACAAATCTACATTTAGGAAATTGATAATGTCATACAATATTTATGGACTTATGTTTTATCATGGCCTGAATAAACATTTAAACATTCATCCAGTATGTCAGTTACCAAACATTGTAACCTTGTTAAGATTACGTGGATTAATTAATTAATAACGTTGAAGTTCATGATTTGTTAATGTTAAAGCAGTACTGTTTTTCATATTCTCTGCTCACTATGATCATATGAAACATTTTGTGACCCGTTACAAATAGTTCCTCGGTACACCATGCTTCATTTGAACTGCGACAGGCCTCCAAGGAAGTGTCTGTGAAGTTCGCGGTGTGGTAAACATGGAGGAATTTCCTACTCTGACCGCAGCTTGGACATTCTGCTTCATGAAAATCCCTACAGTTTTTTTTTTTAATGCAGTACGCTGCACATTCATAACAGCGGCTTATTATGTTAACAGAAACCCAGATTCTTATTCCGTGTGTGTGTGTGTGTGTGTGTGTGTGTGTGTGTTCCAAACAATCAGACCTTATTAAGTACAGGAAAGTTCTGAGCATGCTACAAACATAGCAAGGAAAATTATGACTCATTTTAATATTTTTATTTGAATAGAAGTGCCACTGTAGTGAAATATAATGAAAATCAGAGTTCAGGTCAGATTCTCATATCGTTCCCCAACACAGGATCCAGTGTACTGGGACGAGAATTCATTCACAAGTGTACTGTATATTCTTAGAAAATATAAAAGATGAAGCTTACTAAAACTGGCAAATTGTATTGCTGTAAAATCAAATGAGGTGTGTCTTGGATATCTGTAGCTAAGTGCCGTAGTATCGTTGTAACGCAATTACGTTATCTTTTTTTTTCTTCTTAAATATTCCAAAAATCTGTATTCGGATTTCAATGCAAAGTGGGCGTGGCATAAACCTTCCAGCATGGCTCTGACAGGTCCTCGACCTCAGCTTCATCATTTGATTCCAGGACTGGTCTGAGCTCCTGATGTGCATGTGATTTTTTTTTTTTTTTTTTAATCCTCCACACGTCAGTTGTACGATTTAAATTTGGACGTTGTTCATATGCGATATTTTCTAACAAATTGAGTTGGATGTGTTCCCCGAAATATGAACAAACTAGCAGCCTGCCCAGGCTGTTACTAAGGATGAATGAATGTGTGAAAACTGTAAATACATCACATTGCCACATGTTCATGTTAATATGTCATATTTTTTTGTCCCACAAGTTTGATATCTGACCTGCATGAAATTAAAAAAACCTCCCACGACTTTTTGTTGTGTCCAGAATTCTAGTCTCAATTCGATGCCTGGTGAGAGTTATGAGAAACCCATCGTATCTTAAGTATTCATATTATTGCAGCTATCCTAAGTAGTAAAGAAACGCAAGAGTTAAAGGAAGTTACTCAGCAGCACTGACTGAGCCAAACCGCAAAAGCATCCTGAAACAGATGCATCTCTAGCGTACCTGTTCTCTTTCTCCAAGAGCCAGAACACACTCCAGTGAACTCTTGTTCGTGGCTCTGTTATGTTCAAGAATGCCCAGGTGACACACATTACAGGCTTTAAAAGCTGCAGCCTGAAAAACAACGAGGAGGAACATTAGGCATCTCGGATATTGATCGGCGCATTCTGTCGGGCCTCTGCTGAGCCACGAGGCTGAGTGGCAGGGCCCGCGGGTCAAGCGGTCAAACCATGAGCTCATTTTCACTCTTCTCTTAAAGGAAAAGTTCACACTGAAACATTAAATATTGTGTATTTGTGATATCATTTGGTGATATTCTTCTAATGTTACATTAGATATATTACAATATCACAGGGAGACGTTCCTATTGCTAGTACAGTTAGCATTATAAAAGTCCTTCCCACATCAGGACGTGGTATTCCCCCCAGGCAGTCTCCCATCCCAGTACTAACCAGGCCCTTAAGGCGCATCAAGTGGCGCCGATCTCTGTTTCTATAGCCCTCGGCCTCTCATCTATTACATAGCAAGGGTATCGGGTATAGTCCTGGGTATGACTTTCAACTGCAACTGGTGGTGAGTCTCAGGTCCAGGAGGACTTGAGTATAAGGGGTAACTCCACTTTCCCCAAATCACCATTGCTCCCAGGTCCGCTCTGACCCAGGGTGGTAGCACCTGCCTGGATTCCAGCTATGGGTCAAATAGTACATCACCAGTAAGGCGCTGGCAGCAGGGCGCTTTTCGATGTAATGTGGCAGATGAACCCAACAGGATCAATGGCACACCACCAGATGGTATGTGGAAGAACCACTCAAATGGCCAACGGATGGCATCACTCGGCAAGTCAGTTGACACTGCAGGGCAACTTCCATACCCGTCAGGTCTGTGGCACTTTTGTGCACCACTTGGCATCAAGTCTGGAGGTCCAGAGAGACAACACAATGGGGGCATGACATCATTTGTCTTATCTTACTGTGCAAGGCACTTTGTTAGAAGAGGAGAATAGTATGCGAGAGCTCACGAGGCCAGACATTCTGTGGCAGCTCGGCCAGGCCATTCGTGCCACCGCTGCGGGTGACTCTGTCGCTCTGGTGCAGACCTTGCGGCCCATCTACATTTCTGTGCATCCTAATGAAGCAATCATCATTGCTAGAAATGGACAGCTGATGACAATGATGAGATTGAGTGGAATAACTTTTTTATTCTATCCACATTCACTGGATTTTGAGAAGCACAGCATTTTTATTTTTATATTTTCCAAATTCAATAAATAAAAACTTTATACAAAACATCCGACAAAATCATTTCTGCTTATAATGTAAACAAACTGGTGAAATGACAGTAGCAATTTGTGAAAAATGCTATAATAATAATTCTTGAAAAAAAGCAGATACATTCTTACCATCAAATGCTTTCATTCCATATTTTGTTGCTTTTTATTGTATTTTTGGGGGTTTTGTTTTTGAGCAGAGTTTTTATTTCATCTTTGGTTGGTTCAGTAACATGTGCCGCCATTTTCTTCCTCTTCTTTAGGGTTTTTTGGCGGTTGGCAAACCAGCTTAAAGGTGCATTTCTGCCACCGACTGGGCTGAAGTATGGAATAGGAGCTATTGGGGGAGAAAAAAAAACTATATTCTTTTAGCTGTTTCTGTTTCTTACTTGATAAAGTGGGACTCTGACTTGATGTGCTCTGCCATTTTGTTTTTCTGTACTCACGATATATGAGCTGTGATCCTAGTAGTAGAGTAGCCAATCAGAGTGTGTGATTGCTCATATTCAGTGAATGTGGATAAAATAAATAAACAAGTATAACATATAACTGGTTTCATTAACATAAGCATGTGGCATGGCACAATGCACTTCTACTGTTCATTCATCTTTAGTAACTGCCTTGTCATGGGTGTTTTTTATTATTATTATTAAATTTAGGCTACTAGATTGTTCATACTTTGAGAAACAGAATTGGGCAAATTCTTTCAAAAATATTGTGGGTAAGTGCAAACTAGAATAAAGCCCGCATGAATAAAACAAAAGAGAAATTGGTCCCATGAACATTTCTAGTTGAGATCAATTATAAACTTGAGTGATATAGCTGAGTCTGAGGAACTGTCAGAGCCCAAATTCACACACCATGCTGACAGTGCTGTTATTATTACCACTGTGTTTTCCAGTGTTTTTTAGGGCACAGTGGTAGGGTTTTTCTTCTTCTTGTTATTATTATTTAATGCCCTTTTTTTGGCTACACCCACAATTTAAATCCAAAAACAGATATTAAGGGCACTAAAAAGATATAGATAATAATAATAATATTATTGCATTTCTGCCACGATGTGATGATCGAACTCCCAGTCCCATGTGCTCTTTCTCGCCTGAATATTAACACCTACAGCTTTTCCACAATCAATTAAGGAATCTGACGCCTCTGCATTGCACTCTCTGTGTGCTCTTGCTCCTTGTTCTTCCAATAGTAGCATTTCTAGGTCATGTACTTTGGATTGTTTGTGTTTAAATAATGTTAGTTATTCCTCTAGGTCAAGCTCATTCAAAGTTCAAGTTGGTTTTCTTGTTGCCTGCCATTTTGTAGGATAAAGACCAAGATTTCTAATGTTACATCACATTGTTATTTCATTCATGTTCATGCTCACCTCCTTCTAGTAAACAGTGTTATCCTGTTTGTTGAAGGATTTTATTAAAACCCACTAAAGCATCTCTTGTTTGTCCCATGTTTTTACAGAATGCTGATCACCCTCTTGATCAGGCTGGATAGCTTGTTGAGAAAGTGTAGAGCTCTTTTAGTCAGTACAGTTTATGAGAGAAGAAACACTAGGAGCCCATGGACATGGACAGGCCCTGGGGATGATTTCCAAGGGCCTGTGTCTGTACGGTTGGAGCTTCGGACACCAATGCATAGACCTGAACTCCAGAGTTGATTGGTTAGCACCATGACAAGGCAGTCTCATTTACTTGGAAACAGCAAGTGAACTGGGAGGATGTGACTATGCTTGTTGCAGGAATGCTCTCCTCTTGTCTGTATCCAAGAACAGTAGATCACTGGGATCAGGATATCCAGTTCCAAATCCTACCTCCATCAATGCTGCACTAATGACCCAGCTCCATGAAAGTGAGGTCAACCATCCATCTATAGACTCCTTGTGCGGGACATCATGCATCATGTGATAATTTCTCCTGGGGGACAACCAGACACCATCTTTCCTGTAAGCAACGCATAATCTGTCTTAAATATGGTTCATTTTTGCACTGTTTTTGGTTGTTCCAATCATTCAAATAGAGAAAAAGATAAAAGGTCTGACCATCTCCCTGGAACTTTGTCTTGAACTTCTGATTATGGCTTAGGAACTTGACTTGGGCATTTCTTTAGAAAGGAAATATATCTGATCCGAGAGTAGAAGACTTTTTTCACAGCAGTAGGAAGATCCCAGTAAGCCTTTTTATCTGTAACTGTCAGTAAATCCCTTTGTTTCACTCCAGCTTTGATAGCCCAGGACAACGATGCTATGGGAGAACAGATCTTTCCAAGGCCTGCCATACAGTCACAGTGTGTGGTCACAATCTTGCCATTTTCTTCACTGACAATCCATGTAGTTAAAGGTTTTTTTGGTCATTCTTCAAACTACATATGTCTGACATCTTCAATATCGCTTGTCTTCAGTAAGTTAACAAAGTTCACTTGTCCCCCAGGATGAGGGTAGCAATGGTTGTTAACATAAGTGTGACATCAGTGGAAGGGGTCTATTAGCTATTGCTGGGTTTCTGTCACATGACTTTTCTTAGCGGTTTTACCGGAAGTGAAATAGCTGGTGGTCTAAAGCCTGCTGTAGTGCAAACAACTAGCAATAACCTATGAGAGTATGCTTATAATCTGGAAACCACTGCTCACTTTAGATATATTCAGAAGATTGCTATGTGCAATGGAATAGACCCCTATAGTCTGGGAAAGAAGGATTTGTTTTACAATCTTGAAAACTACCCTTCAGTCGAGTTTCCCGACATCTCGAACTATCTGGAGTTGCAGACGTCCTTCTACAC
>JAODLJ010000016.1:5334276-5346631 GCA_027576115.1 Cathorops melanopus
AAAGCTTTTCGTATTATCTACAGAAGACTGCATTTCCAAGGTCTGTTTTACCTCTGACTGTTACACCATACTGACGCTGGAGACTCCTTCCAAAAATGGCTAAAATTGGCCTGTATAAGTTGTTACTCTAGAAACAGAAACATCTCTCGCGTACAGTACAGTACGCAACTAGGTATCCGGTTATTTAGCACAAAAGTCTTTTAGCATAACTCTGGATTATGGTCACATTAGTAATTTTTTTTTTTAAAAATGCTCATCTTGATATAGGAAGGGGTTTATTATGATTGCTTAAGGACTGGAAGCCGGAATTTCTGCTGCTGATTCTTTGGTAACTTTGGATATTTGTACTTAAGCCATAACAAACCTTGAATTGTGGCCACCTTCATAGATAACTTCAGTCACTTCTGATCATATCACAAATTCAACTGACTGTCAATAATTACGTGTTTGGCGAATTAATTAACCAACAGTTGCAAAATCTAAACAAACGAAAGAAACTTCCACTAAAGTATCCTACAACAAATTACAATTAAATAAAAGTGCAATATAAACGTTCAGGAATGACAAAACAACCAAAATGAATGTATCAGTTGTTTATAAGACGGCAATCATGAAGCAAGAAGAAGAAGAGATTCTGCTAAGATGTAAGGGTTGTTTGATCATCCAGACAAGTCTTGAAGCTGTGGCTAGTTTACAGGGAAATTCACTTTTCGATCGGAATCTCGGCAACTTTCATTAAAAAAAAAAATAAAATCCATCAAACATCTTTAAACATGATCAGTAAGTATTCATCATAAAGATTAAATATTCTTGGATCTAAGACTTCAGAACTTGTGCTAAAAAACTTTGGATTTGTACTCAAAGACTTTTGTGCTAGATAACCATAAACCCGTAACTACCCTCAGAGCTGCTGTTAAAGAAAATTAATCAATTCTTTTTCGTTGCATTTTCTGGTCTGGCCTAACTTTCGATGTCGCACTCTCCGCCGGGCTGCACCTGTCTGCCTCCTCTCCTTATTTTTGGCTGTGATTACTGGAGCAGTGGAACCTTGTGTGTTAATTTCTGAACGTTCCATTTCCTCAGTAGTAGTAATAAGATATTGGAAAGAGAACCATGTGTCAGTGCAAAGGCAAATTGAAAATGATGAGTCAGATGATGAATTCCATGATTCGTTCAATCGTTGCAGTGATTTCAAAAACTACTAACAATTGGTCTGGCACATTTTTACACTGGCTGAAGATACAAATTTCTTCAAGGACATTTTTCTTACTGAAGGAAACAGGCTTGTAGGACTGGAGTCTGACTCGGGCCCTAATTTCAAGGACTCGTGACTCGACTTGGACTTGTGCAACTCGTAAATTGGAGACGAGGACTTGGGTTTTTTCTATCTTTTTTTTTTGTAACATGCCATAATAATTTGGCATAAGATATTTATATCTACATTGATTTTGTACTAATTTCATGCAAAAGTGTCACACCTGCATGCCTTGGTGCGTGCATCAGATAGACTCTTGGGTGCGCTCCGGACAGCGCGCATTCCAAGCGGACTCTCGCGCGCACCTAAACAACTCGCACCTGTACAGGATTAAGCCGCAATCAGTGCGGCTGTATAAAAACTGTGAAAACATGTTTAGTTTGCGAAGTATTGAGTTGCGTTGCTGACACATTACCGAGCCTTATTTCCTTCCTGATTTCCTGTTTCTCGTCTTTGATTCTTCCGAGTCTACGATAGCCTGTTTGTGCCTCGCTCAACCTATTGCCTGTTTCAACGTTTTACGATTTTACCTGTGGATTGTTAATCTGTCTTCACCTGTATTAATTCCATCCGTCTCCCAACCATCTCTGACAGAATACTTCTCACACCCTGATAAAGAGAAGCACGTTCACCTGTTCATACGTCATGTTCAGGAACTAAATGATATTAATGGCGCGGAAACGGCCACCGTCACGTGGTGCGGTTGGAGTCTTGTTCTCGGACTTGAACAGTGGGGACTTGAGACTGGATTCGGACTCGAGGTTTAGTGACTCAACTACAACACTGGAAGGAAAATATTTAAAATAAAAAAAAAAGACAAGAAACGACAGACCATTCCATTACGTCAGTGAACATTTATATAATTTACATTTTAAACAAGTTGCACTTAAATAACTATGTAAACCTGTGCGTAAACAGAGACAGGAGTTTCTTTTTGTTCTTTTTTTTTTTCTTTTCCTTTTTACATTTTCGTTTAAAGCTGCAGATACGGGGAAGACTTTGGTCATACTTCAGAACAGAGAAATTAAGAGATGCTACGACTTTACAGCACATTTTGGTGCCTTAGGTAAAGAAAGTCATTGTCCATCAAAACGATGACCCTCACAAAATCTGGATTTAAAAAAAAAAAAGTACAGAAAACGACCAATGAAGATAAACCAGTGCATATAAAGACCAAGGCACTTTGATTTGTGCCATCCATGAGTGTAAAAAGGGCAAAAAAAAAGTGTAGAACAGAAAATATCTAAAGAGCGACTAATACCACTATAGACCGTCACTGCTCTTTAAGTGAACTTTGGTAACTAGCTCAGTATTCCAGCTCCTTCACACCCTCCCAACCCTTTGCTCCAAAATATTAGTGAGTGAATGAATAGAGAAGTACTCTCAGCTTCATAGCCAGTGTGCTACATGCTACCAGGCTCCTTTTTTTTTTCTTTTCTTTCTTTTTGGACCACATAGACACCTCTACTCCAGGGACATTTGGTTTCTTCTTCAAGTAGAAAAGCAATAAATATCATATATGCCTTTGACTTCCTTCTGAATACACTCGCAGCCTAAACACACACACACACACACACACACACACACACACACACACACAGTTTGAGGTAACTTGTTGAAAAATGTACAAAATGCCCTTTTTGTGTTTCCCGAGGAGTGCTCATTAGAAATTAGGGAAAGGTTTGGAAGTTATTTGAAAACAAATCTTTTCCCAAACATCCTCCCATCCCCCCCACCCTCAAGATTTAAGACATGGTGATGGTAGCATTGTCAAAATTCCACTGCAGCTTTCCAGAAAAGAGCTACTTAAAAAAAAAAAAAAAAAAAAAACATGTTGCATTAAAAAAAAAAAAAATCTGGTACTCATGAGTTCATGACAATCAAAGGGCAAACAAACAACTAACGCAGGCTGCAAACTATGTACAAAAGAGTGACGATAGAAAATGTACAGAACAGTGAATTACAATGAATTACCCAGTCATTGTAAACATTGACAATAAATTAAGGAGTTTGCATAACAAACTGAACCAAATATTATTAAGGAATAACAATAGCAAAAAAAAAAACCTAATAACAAATATCAATGACATCAGCAATAATATTATTATGAAATAAAGAAAGAGATGATTGTCTCTAAAGTAAGTGTAGGACACACTGGACCGCTAGTTGCCTGGAGCAGTGTCTCTTAGCCCTGAGTATGGTACGTCCCTGAAAGCAAAGGTCTGAGCCTGTCTCCTCATGAGAAGGATCGTGTACACCTGTGGCTGTCCACAGCCAGAACTGGAGGAACCGATGAGGCTGAGGGTCAGCATGTCTTAGTGAGTGTGTGTGTGCTAGGGCTGGGGCTAAGATTCCATCGCCTCCACAGTCTCTTGTTTGACCTTGACAGGTAGGAGCTTGATAACTGATGTTTCACTGCTTGGCTCGTACAGGCTGTAGGTGCTAGATGGAGGAAGCAAATCCCCTCCAGTGCTGCCTTTGTGGTACGACACCTTGAGGTCCATTTCGCGGCAGATCAGACTGAAGATCTGCTTTTCCACCAGCCTCTCCACATCAACACCTTCGATCTCCTCCAACCGGTCAGCTTTGTCGCTGATGTCGAAGCACTCAATTTCCTCATTAATGCGGTTCAGTTCGTCAAGGCTATAGTGGGGGGAAGGCATAGCAGCCAGGCAGTAGCCCTTAAGGTGGAGGCGCAGGCTGCAAAGGTGGATGTAGTTGCGATGGCAGTGTGAACACTTGTGAGGGCGCTCTCTTGTGTGCAGCCGTTTGTGCAGTTTAAGGTGGACAAACTGTGTGAACTTAGCTGGACAGAGCTTGCACTGATACGGCTTTTCACCCGAGTGCAGTCTTAGATGGGTCTTGAGATTACTTGTGCTGCTGAAACGCTTGTGGCATACCTGTTGGAAACAGAACAAGGAGCTTTAGGACTGGAGAAGAATCTTCAACCTCCAAACTACGGCGAGCTAACAGGTGTTTAGTTAAGTGGAGACTAGTCTCACCTGGCATTCATGGGGCTTCTCTCCTGTATGGACCAGGTAGTGTTTCTGCAGGTGGGCCAGCTGAGTGAAACCCTTATTGCATGTCTGACACTTAAAAGGTCGCTCACCACTGTGGACACGCAGGTGCACCTGAGAATAGTGCAGGGGGGAGCAAGGTTAGAGACAGTGTCCCATTCATAACAGGAGGTGTGTGCAGAACTGAAGGAAGGATTGAAGAAAAAAAATAGGAGCTGGGTTTTTACCTTAAGGTTTGAAAGCTGTCCGAAAGTCTTGCTGCATACGTTGCATTCATACTTTATCTTGCCGTTCTGTTTCTTCAGTGGGTATGGAAGTGTCCTGTATCCTGCAGGGCCACGCTTCATCTTGCTGAGATTGATTGCCTCATCCTCTGAACGTCGGATGCTCGGCTGCGCTGAGGTTGGGTTAGCAGGCTGCTGATCGATAGAGACTGCAGAACCAGCTGTGGGAGAGCCACTGACAGGGGCATGAGAGTGTCCATGCAGGGGTTTGTCCTTTGGGGTTGTCGCTCTCGAGAAGGCACTCTTGGGTGCAGGAAGAAAGAAGTCCCTGTGGGGTGGCAGCAGGAAATGCCGTCCTCCCTCAGGTGGAAGCATGGTGGGTGGGAGGGGCATTTGAGGGGTCAGTAAGCTGTTGTAAAGGGGGTACATGCGAGAGAACACACTCCCCACTGGTGACGTTCCACTCATGGAGTAAGGGGAAAAGAGGTAATGTGAGTTGGGATAGAATGAGGGAAGGGGGTTGGGTGGGGAGTAGCCAGGATAGTGACCCAGGCTGCTGCTATAGACTGGCAGGGCATCCCTAGGATCTGCTGGGGCAGGACTGCTTCCTGGACTGATTTCAGGGCTGCTGCGTGCTGATGGGCTTGGGGTGGCTGAGGACAGCGCAGGTGAGCGAGTGGCAAAACAGATACCTGGGCTGGTTTTCAGGATATCCTCTCTGAGGTGAGGTTGTGGACGGATTGGGAAGATGACCCGGGGGTAGATGGGTCTGTCAGGGCTGATGGGGCAGTGAGGACGTGTGGGGAGTGGTCTTGCAGGCTCCCGCCATGTGTCTTTGAGGATTTCTGAGACAGTATGCTCTCTCTTCACAACAGGTTTTTCTTCTGACACCTGCTGCTTTGCTTCTAGCAGACTCTGCTCTGTAGCCACACACACACACACAAGAGAAAAAAGTCAAGCACTGACTTAACATTCTTCAGGCACCATTTTATATCCGAGTTCATCTGCTCTGTCTGTCACACATGTCCAAAATACATCATCATCCATTCCTGTAAAATAACCCTCCAGTCTATATTTACAAAGCTTGGTAAGATAATGGGCTCCTCCCCACACTACATCATCTTGCTACAGGAGATCTGTTGTTACCCAACACACAGATCTTCCCGAGGCAAAGAAGGTTCAGAACACAAAGTAGCCTAGTCGTTCAATTAAGGAAGACAGTTTGACTGATTATCCTGAGGTAGGGGCTACAGACAGGATGTGAGGCATGACAGCAGATCTCAGTCCGGGTGGTGGAGTAGGCTGGATTCTGCTCAGAGCACTGATACTATCTAATGGATGTGGCAGCAAATGATTGAAAGTTTCCTTCTAACAGGAAGCCACGAAGCCTTGACTCCACTCACCTCACACACCTCAAAGACAGCTCAAAACAAGGTGAACTTGGATGTTCCTTTTTAGTACCTTAGCTAAAACAAAATTTTGATCATTTCAGGAGACCTTCTCATGCAGGACAGGGGTGCTTAAAAATTGTTAATTGAAGACTTTCAAGAATAAAGATATCAATATCCTACTAATCAGAGTTGCATTTTCCTATTTAGTTACTTTTGATTCAAGGATCTGTTGACAAGGCCTCACTTTTTTTTTTTGACGCACCACATAATAGAACTACCTTTGAAAAGAGGAAATAAATAATCATGATCACTTCCTGTTACCTTTTCTGTGACCTTTACGAAAAGTTCAGCAAGTCTTTTTCGACTCTGAGATGTTTGTGTGTGGTTTGCAAGATGAGTATTCTCCTAAAAGTCTCCTCATTCTTAGAGCCCCCATCCTTCTGCTACATGAGCAATGTGTAAACGCAGTTAGGGGTTATCAGTAACCTCCCCTTTCCACTTCGCTTCCACAGATAGCACCATTCCCCAGTCCTCCCCAGAGAACTTGTGCAAAACAAACAGGGAAGCAATCCCAACAGATATCAATCTGTCAGCACAGCCCCGCCGCCAGGAAGTTCAAGTAGTCAATGGAGCATTTTTTTGTCTCTACTTTACTCTCTCTTTGCCTCTCTTTTAAAGTGCCAAATAAATTATGGAGTTGCGCCAAAGATCTGTCTGCACTTCCCTTGTGTACGCATGTGTGTGAAGGAGAGGTTACTGAATGGAGGTTCTCAAAAATCTGCTTGGCTGAAGCATCAATTTACTTCAGAAAGCTGAAGAAGCTTAGTGAACCATGGAGTAAGACAGCTCAGGCTTGTCTAAATCAATCCCATGTGGGAGGCCCTGCCAGTCATCTCGGCCCATTCCATTATACTGAGTCATATGTGCAGTGGCTATAAGCCTGTTCATGCTATGACTCTGTCTGGTTTGAGAGACACCAAAAGATAAGACGACTGCTCTTACTTTCGCAGGTAGGAGAGCTTAGGTGTTAGCGGTGGGTCAGAAAGTCTAATTATAGACTACTTTGTGTGTGTGTGTGCATGGTACTCAAGGGGGATAGCCCAGGCTCCCATACCCTGAGGGTATGCGCATGACCCAGGGGGAGCGGAGTCACCGAGACTGCTCCGTTCCCGCCACACCTGAGTATTGTCTCCTTCCTCCTCTATGTCTCTCTGTCACTTGCGCGCTCTCGCTCTTGCTCTCTCGCTCTTTCACTCTCTGTCTTCTACGAAACAAAAGGTTTTGCTTTGAAACTTTTATTGCTAGTTGAGCAATAGCAGATCGAGTGTGTCGGGTGAGCTTTCATGTTGAAAAAGTGTCGAAAGAAAGATGACGGCCAATCTCATCATCCTCTGTGTACGTAATTACGGTCAACATTACTATGCCTAAACGGAAACATTAGCCGAAAAAAAAAAAAACCCCAAACAGTCTCAAGGAATTCTGTTCTGAGAGGAGATGAAAGGGAGAAGAGCATGTACTGTTGGTATGATAATGACAGACTCGGACCAAGTCAACACGCTTCCTCTTCGTTCGTTCTGAAGTAAGTTGGGACAGGAAAATATCCCCAGGACCGACACAAACAACTCCACCATCATTATAGTGTATTAAGGCTGTTTTTTGGTTCTACTTACTGAGTTCTTGCATCATGAGATCTCCTGAAGGAGGGTAGTGGAGACGGTGTGCGAAGTCAGTGCAGTACCACACCAGCAGCTCCTGGTCAGCAGGGATGGCCTTCACCGTGTAGAAGTAGATGCTCATGCCGTTCTGGCAAGCGGCCAGGTTCTGCTCCTGCTGCGAGTGGGCTGGATTCACGTAGCGCATCCAGTTACTCTTCTCCTCATCCAGGCCATCTACAAAGTGATGGAAGTCTCCTTCTGCATAAATCTGAGGAAAAGCAAGGTTTTAGTGATTCAACATGAACGATTGGTAACGATTATTTTATCTTGCATCATCTTTACTCGGTTCTCCACTGTGCTTGCCCTTGAGACGAACAGACAGACAAGTGGGAGACACTAAAGCTGCAATCTCTTATAAAAGCCACATGGCTGACTCAGTAAGCACACCCCCACCAATACTCACACTCTCATATTGAATCTGCATGTCTTCTCTCTCTCACTCATACACACTCGCAGATACACACACACACACCCTCGCTTGCACTCTCAGGCTTATGAAGTGGAACAGATTGTTTTGGGGTAGTTCTAAGGTTGGAGTCTTGTTCGTACTAACTTCACCATTTCCAGGAACCCTTGACATCACTAGCAAGGCTTCCCTCGGTGACATTGATGTTATGCTTCTGCTACACATTTTACGGTACCATCCCACCCCCACCCCCTCCACACACACCGCCCTCTTGTCAAGCACTACTCCGATCTCCAGTAATGTAGGAAAAACATCAGTGTTTGTTCACAGGTAAAGACTCACATCTTTCCACAAGGGGATCTCTGTGATCTTAAGACCAAAAAAAACAATTCTGAGCAAAAAAAAAAAAATTACGGTCATGGTTTGGATCGTACTACGATTACTCGACACTTTCGCCATGACGACATCTGTTTGCAACAGCTGAAAGCCACAGGCAGGGAAGAGAGTGCGAGCGCACATCAGGCCTTACTGGCAGCGGCTTGGTGACAACCTGATGTGACAGCTTTAACGCTAGTGGTTTCAAACAGCCAAACTTTGTGGTCCAGCGGAGTGACATCTTCCTGTGTCAGAAGGCATCGATGTGCCAAGTCATTCGCCCTTTCTTGACGTTCAGAAATGGCACAGTCAAAACAAGATCACACAAGACGAAATAAATCTTCACTCTCTCACTCAGCCAGAGCCGCTGACGCAAGCGGTGGTTCTCAAAACACTACACTCTAACTCAGCATTTTTTTTTGTAAGCATGCTCTGCTGTCACATAAGCCGTGCACCCATCATGCCACGCAGGAAGTAAGTCAGTGGAACAGGAAGTGACCTGTTCGCTTGTGTGTGTGTGTGTTTTTTTTCTCTCTTGTATTTCGTTTGCTCCCCCTTTACTGAAAGTGAAGCTTCTGAAAAAGAAAAAAAAAACAACTCACCCTCCAGAAGTACTTCCTGTTGGCGTCTTTGGGGACGTTTTCTGCTGTGTAACTTTCTCCCACTAGAGGGCCAAAGCGAGTTCCTTTTGGTATGTATTCACGGCTGACAACACCAATCACCTTGTGGAGACAAAAAATATATATATATATATATATAAATGTCAGGAGATATAGAAGCCAACGGTTTTATGACGCAACATTTAAATCATGCTATATAGCAGTCAAGAGCGATTTATGAGGAAGGATGACAACAATTAAAAGAGATTCATGGAGGAGATCCAAATCAAATGATCAAGGACTAAAGAAAGATGCAGTCGGAAAGTTGTACTGGTTTGGAAGAAGAGGGTTTTTTTTGACAGCTCTAGGAAGTCAGGGGTCAACAAGGTTCTGTCTTGACATCCATCTGATATCCGGCTGGAGAAAAAGATGTCTCGTTTGTCGTGTCTCACCTCTCATTAAGTGCCCAGACCCTCCCTCCTGTACTCATTACCAGGCCTCCTTCCTCACCACATCAAACACTACTACAACCCTCAAAGCATAAATCCACACCTACGATTACAGCTTGCGCTTCTTCCTTTGAGGTAAACGGCATCAAAAAAAAAAAGCCCAAAGGAGGATGGCGTAGAACGCTGCTGTCTGGCCTTTTGGATTACAACAACCAGACGTCAATCTAATCTCCTCGACCGAGATCCGCTCTTCAACTGCCCCTCTACCTCCCCCGCCACCTTTCTTCCATATACACCCTGAAACACAAACAGCCGTGTGGATAAAGCAGAAGGAAATCCCCTCACATTTCTCGAGTAGCAGTTCAGTAGGGAGATTAGGTCGTCTTTTTGATAACTCATTAACAGAGATTTAGCTTGGCTCCTGAGCTTCGCGCCAGCTCCCTCTCTACATTTTTTTTGCCACACTTCCACCTTCTCTTTCATCCCCTCCCTCCCTCCCTCTCTCTCTCTATCTCTTTCTTTTCTCTCTTTGGCCCACCTGTTTTCATCAAATGAATCTCTAAAGTGGGATCACTGGTATTTGGGCCTTGAGTAGTTGATCTGAGGACAGTGCTCCGAGGTGTTCAAAGGTTTCCTTGCTTCAAATCAAGGGGAAGTTTGCGCATCGTCACAGCTACTGTCATCACTGTCTATCCAAGATAACGGGCGATTGAAGTGATGGGAGATGGGAGTCATGCTGCTTACAGTGACGTGACATAAAGAGACACTCACGGAGGAGAAGCTCCCATTTTTCAAAGTCTAGAAGATTACTTACAATTCCGTGATTAGTCTTAGACAGACATCATAGACTAATCGCAAACATGATCCCCCCCCAACCCACCCTGCCTGTTCTGTCTAATTTATTCTCAACGCTGATAATTTGATACTTCTTGCATCAATATGACCCATCGCACTAATAATAGGTACACTCACAGATGAAGGTTTTTTTTTTTTTTTTAACAAGCAGATGGTGTATACAGTACTACACATGAATCTTACACCACACTCTCAAACACCATGCTCCAGGCAATGTGTTCTTCAGTTCCTCAGTCTGCGAGTGCATGATGCAGCAGTGAGTCATTATAGACGTACCTCTTTGGAATCAGGGGTATATCTGAATGCGAGGTTTCTCGGCAATGAGGTCTGAGCGCGAGGCAGATCTGGTTTGTCCACACCATCCCACGTGTGGTCCTTCACTATGTAGGTGCACTTCTCTTCAAACTCAGCTTCCGTCCACTTGGACATGTCGGCGTCTTCGACGGCCATCTTCAGATCCACCTGGTCGGCGGTGTTCGGGGCGCTCTCAGTGGTCAACATGACGGAGCTACGCTGAGAGGCGGCCTGAGAGAAAGACAGAACCCGACATGGGCGGAAATGGAAAAAGAATGAGTAGAAATTCATATTTGGGAATGGCGTGAAACTGATTTGAATTAAAAAAGAAACAAAATAAGAAAAATACTGATAAAATCATGATCTGCTGGAATAGTTATTTCGGATAATATTCATTTGTAACAGAAAGGTAACGAAATAGAAATTGAAAACAGCAAAATAAAACGCAAAGCTGACTCAAAAAACAACTCCAATAACAATCCCATGCACTTTTTGACACAATAATTATTGTCTCAATCTACATCGAGCCTCGGTCTTTTTTATACTCTTTCCATCCTTTCCCATCACAGCAACTCCGTGGAAGAAAAAAAAAAACCTCACAGACAGGGACAACAGAGGAAGGAAGTTGCGTCTGTGTCTGAATGGGGCTAAAATTGGAATCAGAGTTGTAAAGCGTCGAAGTCTGTAAAACATCCCAGGGAATAAGTGTGTTTGTGTGTGGAAGAACAAAAGAGGAAGAAGCACAATTTTTTTTCCATAATGGGGCCACAGCAGCGCAAACAAGCTTCAAACGCTTCCCACCCAAGATAGTCCCACACGCAGGCTGAGCCGGGACCCTGTCGCACTCGCCAGTGCCTGTTACGAAGATGCGTCAAAATCTATCGTTTTCATTTTGTCTATTACACACATATTGGATAATAATAATAATAATAATAATAATAATAATAATGTTTCTATTTAATACAATTTTTAAATCCAAAGATTTCCCTGTAAAACTAATTTGAAAAAATAAAATAATTCAGTTCTCACATTTGTTAGGCGTTGAAATTATCTAATTTTCTATTTATACAGTCCTATTTCCATGAGTCAAAAGATAAAGAGACAAAAATCCTGCAAGCTGTCATTTAATTCTCTGTGTAGGACAGCTGCAAGATCAAAACTAATATTGAAACTGAGAAACTGAACACGAACAAACTGGGCAACCATATATTTTTTTTCTATTTTCTTTTCTTTTTTTTTTCTGACAAGTAAATCCAAATTAAACTGAACCGAACTTAACTGAAAAATTGATCTAAAACTAAAGAGTTTCTTTTCTTTTTTTTTTTTCCCTTCTCTCTCACTTTAAATTTGATTTCATTAACATGTTATGAACATTACAGGGCATTGAACTATAAAGCCAATCTTTACAATTAAATTTCAAGAGCATTTGAAATGCCTACACTTTTCCGTTTATACAGCGTGGACACAATAACCGTATTTTCAACAATCTTTTCTCAAGACCAATCACACGAAAAGGTCACTGAGACAGTATAAATGACAAGAATCGATCACTTCGACAGTATCAATGAATAGAATTTAAGTTTTCGACTTGCGATCCTGAAAAGGTTACGAAGAAAAACGTAAACTGTCCTAACTGACATGCAAATTGGTGACAAAATAAATCAACAAACAAATCGAAGAATCAGAAAATATATATCAATACCATTCAGTTTTGTGACAGTTAATTAAAAGAAGTGTTTCCGACTGATCAAAATGCTTTCAGCAGAACATAATCT
>JAODLJ010000016.1:5647624-5658127 GCA_027576115.1 Cathorops melanopus
GATGTTAAGTTGTAGGAGGTGTGTCTGCCTGGGATCTACAAAGAACACATCAGCTCTTGCAGATCTTGTAGCTAGGTTGGGGTAAGATTCTCTCCTTTGTGGACCTGTTCAGGCATGGTGGGACCTGAGGGGGGACAGAGAAAGCTGAGAGTGCTGGCAATGTCTCAATCCAGCATTTTAACAGGTTCACATGGAATAGTTGAGTGAGAGCCCTCTTACCTGGCTGCTGCAGGTGGTAGTTCATGGGACCTACTCACTCCAGAAGGGTGTAGGGGCCTTGCCAGCATGTGAGGAATTTGAAGTTCATCCTGGCGAGGAGCAGGAGTACCCAGTTGTCTGGCCAGAACTTCCAAGGTTGGGATGGCTGAGTATATGTCTGTTGCTGCTCCCTTTGGGCTGTCTGCATGTGCTCCTGGATGATAGAGGCCACTCACTCCATCCATGCCTGCATTTCCTGCAAATAATCAATGAGGGAGTGAAAGGGCAAAGGCTGCTCTTCCCAAGCTTCCTTGACCGTGTCCAGTAGGCCTCTGGGTTGTCAACCAAAGAGGAGCTCAAAGGGGGTAAATCCTTTGGAGGCTTCAGGTGTTTCTCACACTGTGAAGAGGACATAAGGTAATACTAGATCCCAGTTCTGGCCGTCTTCATTTACCACCCTTCTCAGCATACGCTTGAGCATCTGGTTAAACCACTCCACAAGGCTGTTGATCTGGGGGTGGTATACTGAGGTTTTGAGGTGGTTTACCTGCAGCAGCCAACACAGATCTGACATGAGCTTTGAGATGAAGGGGGTCTCTTGGTCCATGAGCAGGTTCTTAGGGATCCCGACTGAGGTGAACAAGAGCACCAGCTCTTTGATGATGTTTTTGAATGTAGCCTTGTGGAGAGGGATGGCCTCTGTGAGGCCTCTTCAGGGCCATGGGTGGACTTAGGCAATGAACCTACAAGAGCCATACCCACTTTGTGACTCTATAGGACACAGTTATTGAAGTAAGTTATCTATAATTACCTTATCTGTTATCACCCAAATGAGGATGGGTTCCCTTTTGAGTCTGGTTCCTCTTGAGGCTTCTTCCTCATGTCGTCTGAGGGAGTTTTTCCTTCCACCGTCGCCACAGGCTTCTCATTGGGGATAGATTAGGGATAAAATTAGCTTGTGTTTTAAGTCGTTCAAATTGTGTAAAGCTGCTTTGCGACGATGTTTTTATTGTTAAAAGCGCGATACAAATAAACTTGACTGGACTTGACTGTAGCTGCTTCTGTAAAATGACTACAAAAAAAAAAATTCCTTGATAAATTTGGATTTTATAAAAATGATGCATATTTTTAAGCAAATGATCATCACAGCAAATACTGACCTTCTTTTAGTTATTTATCCCTCTGTTAAAAAAAAGTGTTATTTTTACATACAAACTTGTAACTGCGTGAGTTTTGAAGCTCTACAGCACTGGGACTCAGACTTTGGCCCAGGACTGGAGATGTGATTTCAGCCTTCCTGAAGTGATCGCTGTACCGGACAGACACGAGCCGTCGCGCTCAGTGGGGCCCCTTAGCACAGACAATGGGCCCCTGCGGCGCGCGACACACAGACGTGTTTGGGGCTCGCGCTCTCGACGAGATGAAAGCCAGACCGTGGTTACGTCATTCAGGTGAGAGGGGGATCACAGAGCGCGAGCTTCTCTCTTATTATTATAACTATTAATGGGAATTCATGTCGTCTAAATGACTCAATTTGGATTAAAACTGCACCCATACTCTATAATCACGTGATCGTGTGTGTGTGTGTGTGTGTTCATTTCACCACGTTATGCCCTGAAATCGTCCATGTGACTAATATGGCCGATTATAACATCAGGTCAGAAAACTACATCTGGGAAAAAAAAAAATTTTTTGAGAAAATGAACAAATCTTGTGAAGAATTTCTACATGAATAAAATATAAGCACGTGCACGAGGCGACAGGTGAGAGAAGAAATGTGTAAACAAACAAACACACCACATGTGCATGAAGTTCTGTCAAATACTTTACAAGAACAATAATACATCTATCCCAGGTTACTTTCACGATTTAGCAGAAACACTGTCGCTTCAAACAGATCTCATCCTCTTGCCTTCAAGGTCTGATCTGATCTCACAAGATCATTCAGCCAAAGCTCTAAACACGTCATGGAAGCAGTCTGGTGCTTCGATCAGATTCAAGAAGAAAAAGAAAATAAGCAGGAGATTAAAAAAAAAACCCATGCCAGGCTCTGTTTCCTCTCACCAGACAGATGCAGGAGATGCAGGGGTTGTCGGTGATGTTGGGGATGTGCAGCACCTCTCCTTCGTTGTCACAGCTCGCTTCCGTTCCTGCATGAGACACAGAAATACAGCTGAATTGAATCCAGTACAGAGAGAGAGAGAGAGAGAGATTATTTGACACTGAGGACAAAAACCTTGCTTCTGATTCTGTCCTGCATGTCCAATTTTGTACTGATTATTATTATTAATACAGAATTACTCAATTCGATGTCTGTGTTTCTTATTTATTCATTCATTTTAAGCACCATCTTGTGTTATATTATTTTTTTTTTCTCGCCTAAATGTTCATGCAGAAGTGCATTCAATGAGACAGAACATTTCATATATTCATATTCATTCATACTCTCTCTCTCTCTCTGTGTCTGAATGCACGCCGTCCGTTAATCACGAGCTCTCTCCACCTGCTGCTCTTTCTGCACACACTCCCCCGAATCAACCCCCCCATCTCCCTCCCCATCCCCATCTCCATCCCTCCCAGCAATGTCCCAAGAGGACAGCATGAGACAGGGACATGGCTGCGTCCCAAACCGCACACTCTTGCAGCACACTCATGAACAGTGGGACAAAATGGATCCCACAGAAACTAAAAAAAGAGTCTCGAACCAAGCCCCAGTGCACTAAAATTAATCTTTGGGGATTCGAAATGAATCCTTTGTAAGGAAGCACGTGATCGAACGATGCACTTGGACTCAACAATTGAGAACCTGGGACAAACTTTAGATTCTGAGAAGGAAAGGAGCCTTCTTTCTTCCTTCTATCTATATCTATATCTATCTATTATACCTGGGAAGGTGCATGTGGTATTTGAGTTAATTATCTGTTTAAAAAGCTTTAATGGCACACCTCCAATCATGCATCTCTAAGTGAAAGATCAAGACCTACATAACCAGGGCTGCAGATCCGATGTCAGGATTGGGGGGGGGACACAGAAGTGATTTTTTTTTTTTTTTTTCCCCCAGAGTCAGAAATATATTCGTCAAACATTATTTGTTCCACCATTTCTGTCTAAAATGTGAAGAATGTGAAGTCTGAAAAGACATTTGTTTGTACAATTTTGAATAGGGATTTTTATTGGAGGGGACAATTCATGTTTTTCAGAAATTGAGGGGGGAGACATGTCCCCTTTGTGATCTGCACCCATGTACATAACTACTACAGAAATACCCTTCTTCCCTTTATAGTGCAATCATTTCTCACACTGTAAGAAGTGATTTTGGAGAGTGGTAAATATCATCTAATCTAATCTAATCTAATCTAATCTAATCTATGCAAAGCAGATAAAATTGACTCCAGTCAGCCGAGGAATTCTAAAGTAATGGGTAAATTATAACCGTGAGTCCTGTGCTCCAAACTGCGCATGAGTGAGCGGGACAGGGAACTCTCGGACCGTCAGCTTCCTCTCTCCAGCTGTTAGTCTGGATCAGCCAGTTATCCAGAAACAACATTTGAAGCTGGTAGTTAGCTGGTAGTTTATTCTGTGTGGGGGTTTTTTTGATGATTTTATGGATTAAAAACATTGAGATGATGAACCATCTGAAAGTCTTTTTTTTTTGTGTACATCTTATCTTCTCTGAATAAGTAATGGTTACTAAGTGATATTAATTACCTTTGATTAGTCATTATCAGGTATTACCTCCTAGCAAACAAGAGATAATTTTACCCAGTTTCAATGAGAAATGTGAGGGAAATTTTACCCAAGTTATTTATGGAATTAAATCTATCCCCAAACAAGTTAATGCAAACTGCTACTTCAGATTTATTGGGTAAATTCTATAGGCTACTTTTTTCAGTGCAGCATGCATTCTGATTGCCCAGATGAACCTTTTTTTTTTTTCCTTCTAAAAGCCTATAGTGGCAGATTGCTGATCATCACCACTACAGCTTACTTACTTAAAAAAAAAACTATTAAATTAATTAAATTATGCATGTACAGGAGTGGTGATTGAAAATGGAATGACTGGAGTTAAATGGTGCAAAATAGATATATACATATATATATATATATTGGATCAACATCAGCTTACCTGTAATGATGGACGCGATGAGTCGAGGAGTATGGAATAACACAAACAAGAAGAAAACTCTACGCCGTGAGGAAATCATCACCACTCACTCAGTCCCCCGTTCCAAAAAAAAAAAAATCATGCAAATATTTTTATCCAGATGTTAAGATCCGAGGATGTGGAGGATTCAGAATCGTGCGCTTTTTTCATCTCTGGAAAGACTCAAATGCGCAAAAACCAGACCGTCCTCATTCCGTGTCCCTGAAGGGTTCTGTCTCCTCTGATGACTGCGCAAAGATGCTCAGAAACATCATCCGGAAAGGTATGAGGTCGCGTCCTATGAGGTTGGTGTGTTCTGAACCTGATGCGGCGCAAACACTCCCGGCGCGCACTGAGCTGCACCGGACTGCACTGTGGGGATTTGATCGCAACTCTGCGCCTCCAGTTAAACGTTCCCGCGGCGCAGGAACCTCCTCCTGAGCGCAACAGATCAGCCCCCAGCACACACTGATATTTAAATCGGAGCCGACGGGTTGATCCTGCTCATCCTCCAGACCTTTTCTGGTGGTGATGGTGCTCATGTAGATCTGTGGGTGGTTGGTTGGTGAGGATCCGCCTGTTTTCTTCTCACCACTAACCAGGTTGCAGAAGGGACAGTTCAGGCGCCTGGACTGTTAGGAGACCGGAACCAACCAGCCACAGCATGCATTAAACATGACACAGGAAGTGATGCAAAAGACCAAAGGCTATACTCTTGAACTGATTATGTTCTGTTATGCAAACAACCCTAAGTGACCCACTGAATACTGAATACAGTAAACTTCTGAAACCCTCCAATCCAAAAGATCTCAAGGAGCCACTGGAGAACAAATAAAACAAGGCTTCGAAGAGTCATTAGAACCCAAGCCAATTTTTTTTTTTTTTTGGGTAAGGAAATGGAACTTTCTTTCATTTTAGTGCAAAACATTAAATCTGAGAGAGCAAAGAAGGAAACACTGACCACGGATCCTCTAGATGGCACCAAAGAGAACTTTTACACGTGGAATACTGTATTGATTTGGTTAATTGCAAAAGAAGAAGAAGAAGAAGACTTTATTTGGTCACAAGTACACTGAAGCTCCTTCTCTGTACTGAAGCCGAAAATGCTGTTGATTCACTCAACGGTCTTGGGAATCGAACCGTCGACTGGTTGGATCCGAATCAAAACACTACACAGCAGAAGGCCTGATGGATCGTCCTGGTGCCTCCTGTGTGTTCTCTTTCTGTACGTGTGAGCGGCGGCAGACTCCTGGACTCCGCACAGTCAGCTGTCGGAAGGGCACGAGCACGACCCGTGACCTGCTACGGGACGGAGTGGGATGTGCGCGGAAGCAGGAGCCACGTTTTTTGACCATGAAATCCTCTCCAAATGCCTGCACTCAAATCTAACAAGCTCAGCATTAAAATTGCTTCCTCCAGTCCACGTATATAATGCAACCCGAAATTATATTACTTATACCTTACATTACTGAGAGAGAGAATGTGAAATTGCTGCTGTAAGCTAGAACAAGCCTCATCGCAATCATGACCACACTAGACCTTAGACATCATCATATAATTTTAAATAACCCAGAGACCAAGCTCCATCTTAAAGGATTACTTTGAGGAGGAAAAATCCATACTTTAAATGTAGCTGATCACTCAAGACATGTTTGGAGCATAATATTCGCTTCTTTAGTTTTGCACTGGAGCTACAAGACCAGGAAATGGAATTTAAGCCACAAAAAGTCACTTAGAACATCTTAATGCCGGGATCAGGCGACAAGATTGTGTCATGGACAAAAAATTTCCAGCATCAGGCCCGAATACAGATGTTGGGAACAACGAACAGGCCTTGCAGTGTGACAATCAATCACAGAACAGTGATGTGATGTGACGTTTGGGACAACCCACAACACCCTGATGAAAAGTCTAAACGCGTGCCTTGATAACTATGACAAGTTCCAGCCCTTCCTCCACAACAACATAAGGATTGGTCGGGCTCAAACCTGTACTTGTAGTGTTGCCAGTCTCGCGATCAAGAATTTACGGCGCTATGATTGCCTGATCTGACGTGGTGACCATGATGAAAGAAAAATATCGTGTAGTCTGATCCTGGCATAAGATGACCATAGAGGGTATTGAAGTGTAACGCAACCTTGTGCTTTGTGACATTCCCCACATCATTACACCACCCCCACCACCTTGAACAAAGCAGATTTAGGTTATAGATTCAGGCTCTTTGCACCAAATGCTAAACTGCATCAGAAACTGAGATTCATCAGACCAGGTGATTTTTTTTTTTCCAATCTTCACTTGTCCAGATCTGGCGAGACTGCTTCTGCGCTGTTGCCTCAGATTCTTGAACGGAACTCGACGTGACCACCTCCTGCTGGAACTCCAAGTTTGACGTCTTGTGCGTGCGGAGATGCTTTTCTGCTCAGCACGGTTGTAAAGAGTGCTTGTAAATGCTTTACCTCATTTTATTTTTTCCCCAAAACAATAGAACACTGCTACAGGATCTGGTTATTCTATTTTTTTTATTATGTATTTAAAGGTCAGCGATATAAAACAACAGTTGAGTAAATTATTATAACAGGACAACTATGTGCTTGAGGTATTACATTTAACCCAAGAGCTCGCTGAGGTGGTTCTGTTTTTAAGAATCTGGTACAACAGACTATAAAATCGGTTTGGTTTCTAATGGCAACCCATTTCTGTTCCTTATCCTTCACACACCACATAATTAGTTCGCAAGTACAGAACATGTCGCAGTAAGAACCGTATAATACACAGTGATCTACTCCATTTGGCTGTCAGAAGCTGCTATAAAAATAATACAAAACCTTACATTTGAAAGCTTTTATTCTTGGCCACGCTCTAAAATGGCTCTGGCACTAAATTACACATCTATTACTAAAATCCAGAATTCTTCTCCAAAGTAGATGAAAAGTGTTTTCTTTTTAAACACATTAGCTTGTAATATGCAGCAGTTTGTGTGTTCGGAATAATAATTCAGATATTTCAGGAGACTGGAAAAGGACGTTTACAAGCTGTTGTGTTTTAAAAGAAAACATATCACTGTAATATTTAAGCACGACCTTTTATGTACATCCTGTTGTGCATATCCTGATGGTGCATATGGAGGCGATGCACTTGCACACATCAGCCATACACAACGTGGTATCCAGTAGCAACACAGGGCTGAAGGGAAAGGGTTAAAGTGTCGGATATAGAGCCTGACTGATATCTCATAAAATGAGCCGACGTTAAAGGTATAGTTTGTGATTTTGGTGCCTGTATTTAGTGTTCCTTTAAATAGCCACGCCCACAAGAGACAGCAAAACACACACACACACACACAACATAAGGATAAATGTATACAACTTTTTTTTTTTCTTTAAGTGTCCGTTTCATTTTCATAATCAAAAACACAAAGCGGAGTTACCGTTACCACCCTGAACTCTCTCGGAATTTCCATTTAGTAAAGAACGACACCTCGGACATGCATTTTATTATTACAGTTAAACTTAACTATATTGTGGAACGTCTACGATACACGTTCTTGTCATCGCTTACGTTATAGCAGCTATAAACAAACAGTCGTTCTCTCACCAGACTCAATTTTTCTCTTGAAGTTAATATGACAAACAAGAAACTGTAGATTCGCCATGTTACTGAAAAATCAGAAAGCGCGAAGACTTTACCCCGTCCTGAAGACGTTTTTGGAAAACTGTGGAAAAGTTACAGCTTTTCTTTGGACTGTTGCAAAGTGCTGACACAGGAGACTCCTTCCAAGAATTAAATAAACATCATTTTTCTATCCAGATTCACTGGATATGAGCAATCGCATGTTCTAATTGGCTACTCTACAACTAGGATACCATGAGTAGAGAAAAACAAAATGGCCAAGCGTGTTGCTGAAGCAACCGAGGACGGAATAAAAACTCGCCTCGAAAACAAAACCACAAAAAAAAAAAAAAAAAAGCAACAAAATGAATGGAATGAAAGTATTTGACGGTTAGAACATACATTTTTTTTCCCCAAGAATTATCATCATTGCATTTTTCACAAATTGCTCCTGTCATTTCGCCGGTTTGTTTATATTCTAAGCGGAAATTATTTAAGTTTTTATTCATCAAATTTGCAAAAAATAGAAATAAAAAATACCTCGATTTGTATTAGTATGACTCGATTTTGTGGAATAACTTAAATATAACTCTGTGATTTGACTTGCAGCTCGAAAGACTGTAAAAACCGGCTGCGGTAGGGGGAAAAAAAAAAAAACACGAACAACTTTTGACGAGAATCCTTCAACTCTGGATCAGTCAGGCCCTAATATCAACTCTCTTCCTACCAAACCCCGACTTAACCGTGCTGCGTCACCAGAATGGAACTTACCCACCCAGGTACCCAGAAAAGTAATGTCACAAACTCGAGCTTAAATCACGCTCGACTTCACTTTACAGACGAGAAAGACAGATGCGTGAAAGCCGCCAGCCCTTGGCGTAGGATTGTCACTGCTTAGTTTGCTGCAGCAAATATGCTGACTAGAAATGTCTACAGTCTGGACTGAGCAATGCACAGCTGCTGCAAGTGTGTGTGCGAGAGACAGAGAGTGAGACATAATATACATGTGTATGTTGGGAGGTGGTACCGTCTGTGGTGGGACAGACAGACAGAGAAAGAGGAATAGAGAGGGAGAAATAGAGATGGCCTCAGTGGACTCATCTGTGGCTCGACTCGGGTTATTTTTAGAGATGGGGAGGTGGCTTGGTAAGGCGTGCTGCCCATGAGGGGGCGAGAGAGCCAGAGAGAGAGAGGTTAGAGTTAGACGTCACGCTGGCCCTGTGTGGGTGGCTTGGTTAGCACTGTGGGTTTCGGCCTGCATTCCCCGATCGCTGTCTCGAAAATAAACGGAGCAGAAAGTTTCCCACTTGCTCCTGTTTCCTTGATGGAGAGGAAGCTTCATGGTGTAACGTTCTCTCATCTCTGGCACTGCGCTGATGATGATAATGATGATGAAAGAGACGACAGATGCTGTGGTCTCGCTGGAAAACAAGCGCTAACAAATAGCGACAGTGACAAACAGCCTGTACTTAACTATCTGAGGTTTCAGTGCAGGGAATGGGAAAAGCCACCCAAAGTGATGGTATGTGTGTGTTGCGCGTGCGTGCGTGCGTGTGTGTGTTGCGCGTTGCGTCTGCTCAGCCGTCCACCACTTCTTTCTTCTTCTCTTTGGCCTTGACCGAGGGCTTTTTGGACACCTTTACTTTCTCTTTCTCAGGCTCGAGCGCAGAGTCGTTCTCCCGGTTCGATTCTTTGAACGATTCCTTTGACTCCTTCTTCGACTCTTTCTCCTTGCTTGGCTCTTTTGAGTCCTTCTTGATCTCTTTGAACTCCTTCTCTGAATCCTTCTCTTTCTTTTCTTTTGATGAACCTGTGTATCATAAAAACAACAGTGAACATTTCTAACAATTCAGAAAGCATTTTCCTCACACGTTTTTTTTTTTGCTGTAAAAACATTTTCCGTAATAATAAACAGAAGAATAAATGTACTGTATGTATAATATATTTAACAGTTATTCCACGAAATCGAGTCGTACATGAGCTGATAGCCGGCGAGGCGCGTAGCACCAGTTAACTATAAGCCACGTACAACAAGATTGAGTGGAATAGCTATTTTATTCTATCCACATTGACTGGCTTTTGAGAAACGGAGCATTTTTATTGTTCTTTTTTGCAAATTCGATAAACGGAAACTTTACACAAAACGTCTGACAAAATAATTTCCGCTTAGAATGTCAACAAACCGACAAAATGACCGTAGCGATTTGCGAAAAATGCGATAATAATAATAATTTTTGAAAAAAGATACATGTTCTTACTATCAAATACTTTCATTCTATATCTTGTTGCCTTTTTTTTGTATTTTTGTTTTTGAGTCGAGTTTTTATTTTGTCTTCGTTTGGTTCAGAATAATTTGAGATATTTACACATGGGATATTCGTACATGATGCATATACAAAAAACTAAATAAAAAAATTAAAAAAACCTGTTCTGATGCATCTTTTGGCCTTTTAACGGTTGTTTGTAATGAAAGTGAATACGATTTCTAAATAAAAACAACAAATATCTAAATGGGATACGAACAAATTGCTGAGAACTTTTAATTTGCTTCA
>JAODLJ010000016.1:5815618-5826512 GCA_027576115.1 Cathorops melanopus
GGGGCGGGGGGGTGTTTTGTTTTCGAAGAGTTTTTATTTCATCCTCGGTTGGTTCAGCAGCACGCTCCGCCATTTTGTTTTTCTCTACTCACGGTATACGAGCTGATATCCTAGTAGCAGAGTAGCCAATCAGAGCGCACGATTGCTCATATCCAGTAAATGTGGATAGAATAACTAACGTCTGATAAACAGAGGCGGGTTTCCCAAAAGCCTCTTAACGCTAAGAGCATCTTAACTTGGAGAGAGAGTGTTCGTTGTGCTGCTTGCTCTACCATTTAACAATGATCTTTGTGCTACGACGCTTTAAAAACAGTGCATCCTTCACCTTGTCATGCTCCGTTACAACTTTACCTTTGGCTCTGAACAAGAGATGACACTGAAGACTTCTTGCAAAATTGTAATCCGTACATGTCTTCATCGATTCATCAATCCGTTTATGTTGAAATTTATCTGCCTGCGTCGGTTGTTACGATCAAATTTGAACAAGTGCTTTGATAGAAAATTAATCAACACCTTCGGACTATCAGAATCAAGAACTCGGGTGACAAAATCCTCATTTGAAAAGATGTATAAGGAAACAAGAACATCGTGTGTGTGGTGTGTGTGTACCGTGACTGTAAGAGAAGGGACAGCGATGCCGTTGATCTCTGGGATAAGAGCTTGCTGTGGAGAAAAAGAAAGATCAGCGTGAGAAAACTATCACCACACACACACACACACACACACACACACACACACACACACACACACACACACACACAGCCATTTTCACAGCTGTTTCTTATCCGCCTTCTTTATTCAATAATATTTTCCCCCAATTTGGTTTTGCCGATTCCTTCTTTCACTTGAGGGACACGTGAAACGAACCTCCGTATCTTTCTGATCTGCTGCGTCACAGGAAAGCAGAACACGCCCTCTTCCTCATAAATACATGGTCTTATCGTGTCGAACATGAAATTATTCTCTGAATATCTGTCAAGCTGCTTTGTGGAACTGTCGACTGTGAATGACGACTCAAAGAGGTCGTGTGTCCAAGTCGATTTCATCTTTATTCTATCCATATTCACTGGATATGAGCAATCGCGCGCTCTGATTGGCTCCTCTACGACTAGGATATACCGTACGAGCTCATAGACCGTGAGTAGAGAAAAACAAAATGGCGGCACGTGTCGCTGAACCAACCGAGGAAACTCGAAAACAAAACCTCAAACACAAAAGCAACAAAATATGGAATTAAACTCTTTTTATTATTTTTCAGGAATTAATATTATAGCATTTTTCAAAAATTGCTCCTGTCATTTCGCCGGTTTGTTTGCATTCTAAGCAGAAATTATTTTGGCAGACGTTTTGTATAAAAGTTGAGATTTATTGAATTTGCCAAAAAAAAAAAAGCTCCGTTTCTCAAAATCCAGTGAACGTGGTTAGAATAAAACAGTTATTCCACTCAATCTCGTCGTACATGATATTCGCTCGGTGCTACGCGCCTCGTCGGCTATCAGCTCACGTACGACTCGATTTCGTGGAATAACTTAACTATATGAAGTACTGACGGGTACCGAGACATCATCCAGGTTGGTTGAGACGATAGCCGTTAGCATCAGGTCGTCCTCGGTTTCGGCTTTGGGAATGATGTCTAAGAAAAACAGGAGAGAGAGAGAAAGAGAAGAAAGAAAGCACTGTTACATTTCTGAGGAGATCTCCAGTACTCTGACGTACTTTGAGGTGGAAACACGAACCGAAATCTTTCTCGCTTTCCGCACTGAAGCGTCTTTTTCGTTTTCGAGCATGCTGGGCTGAATGAAGACAGCGCTGCAGCGGTTCGACAATCGAAACGGAGCGCTAAACTTCGAAAAACATGCAGGAGCGCTCGGAAAAAGTCCCGCGAGTCAGCTCATCCTGACGATCTGTGACCTTCAGCTTTTTTAGGTTATTCGAAATGCCAAGAGAGCCTCGGGGCAACTGCAGGTTTCACGAGAAAAGATTACAGGAAACGAAGCCAACGTTTTGAAGCGCTGTCACGGATTACAAGCCGAGAAAAAGCTTGACGGTGTGCAGATTCGGAGAGTAAAGCCAGGCTGCTGAAAACAAGTACGATTCAGTTAAGAAGAGTTTCGAGAATGCATTAACAAAAAAAAAAACAAGAAACGCTTTTGCGGATTCAGATCGAGCAGCCCAGATTTATGCTCTGAAGACTTGCCCTGCTGCTTCCTAACACAGCGAATGTCTATTTCAGCCTCATAAAACAGACGAGAGAATTTCTTTCACCCTCCCTTCGTCAAAAGGACACAAAGGCTCGGTTCTGTAGCACAAAAGAAAGAAAGACTTCCAGTCTCCTGTCCCACCAGGGGTTAAATCAGGTCAGGACGAGGCCTTGACTCTGCCACCGACACGGTCTTTGTTATTCGAGAAAACATTGGCGGTTCACCCTCGCCAAGGTTTCCTGATTGGTGTTCGGACGACGATGCACATAAAGCTCCTCTTAATCCCAACACAAGGTCAAATCTCTCCAAAGTGAGAAAATATTTGCCTCACCTGACCTATTCGACCGTTTTAAAAAAATATATATATATATCCAGAACGTCCTTTCTGGTACGCACAATTATCTGGCTTGTCAATGCTTTCCCTGAACGGTTCAAACGCCGGCTTGTTTTCTCGCGACAGACGCATCATGGTCCTACCCTGGTTCCGAGTGGCTTCGCGGATGACCTTCTGGAGAGCCTTCATCTCAACGTCCACCTTGTCGTAGTCGACCTCCCGGGAGTCCACCTTTGGCACGGTGAAGAAGGAGGGATCCGTGCCCATGTAAGAGCACTGCAGATGACCTTCAGAGCTCAGGGTCACCACCAGGCCCTTGAGTTCCCTAAGGAGGACCATGAACACATTTGATTTGACGAACAAGAAAACATTTCTCAACATAATTTAAGCAATCCTAGAAAAATTTTACGGAATGTGCTCACTAACGAGGGACACGTTGACGCTAGAGACGGCGCCGATTTATCACCGGTTACTGGAAGATTGGAAATGGAACTTTACTGGTGATGACAATGTGAAACAAAATGCAATTCCAAGGGAACTAAAGCCGCTAGTGTACTTTATTAATAAAATAGCCTCAATGAGGCTCTTGACTCATACCGCCCACTGTTGTACGAGAGTTTGAAATCCGATCACTCCTGTCGGAGGAGTAGCGATTTTTGTGAAATTCCACATGACCCCTGTGTCGCCGTATCCATGGCAGGTGGCGCCACCTGGTGAACAACTCTTGCTGGAATGCGTCTTTAGAGTCTTCTGGACGAGTTTCAGTGAAAACGTCCTGGCAGTTAACGAAGAGTAGCGTTTAATCCGACGAGTCACCAAAAATTTCAGACGCTCATAAAATTGTAAACATGACCGGTGGCGCCACCTTCTTGACAACTTTTACACACACACCTACCTGGGAAAACATTGGCTGCGAGTTTGACTGAAATCCTGTCGGAGGAGCAGCGATTTTGTGTAAATTGTGGGCAGACGATGAGAACGACAGACGAACGACGCGTGATCGCATAACCTCGTTCAACCTGGCCTGCAGCCAGATGAGCTCAAAATCGAGCTAACTTTGGTTCCCGAGTATCAAAACAAAAGTATTCGTACTATCGAGAGAACATCGCAAGTTTGATACCCGACAATACGACAGTGACCATGGCCTTCTTGGGTTTTAAAATGTGATTTCAACCTTCACATCACCCAGTCGTGTTTCATATTTACATCACCGATTGCTTTTAATTTTGGAAATGATATTGGTAAAAAGAGACTGAACAAAAAACAAGATGCTGTGGGCCTGGAGACAACGTGGACAGTCCGGGCTGCTCCGGAGAAAAAGGTCCAAGGTTCTTTGAGGACATATCTGTCTTTTTCAGCATGTGCGAGCGTATCGGATGGTTCGGAGGCTCAGATCTCGGAGCTGCACGAGTAGAACGGGGGCAGACCGTGTCGATAACCAGCACGGCTCAGTGCAGGTCTGAGATCAGCACTAACGCTAACTGGAAGCAGATGTGTTTCGTGGGCAGTTAGGTTATAAGAGGCAATAACTCTGGTTGAGGGCGAGCCAGCACAGCGGCTGCACCTGCAAAGGGAGGTGCAAATCGGCCTTGTTGT
Source organism: Cathorops melanopus (assembly GCA_027576115.1). Classification (NCBI taxonomy): domain Eukaryota; kingdom Metazoa; phylum Chordata; class Actinopteri; order Siluriformes; family Ariidae; genus Cathorops; species Cathorops melanopus. The sequence goes on from JAODLJ010000016.1 coordinate 5,819,750, forward strand.
TAATAAAACTCTACAGCCCGTGCCAGATTTCTGGGGTTGTCCAGTGTCCCGGACTTTCTGCCAAATAGCGCACGCTTCTAACCAACAGCAGCGTCCTTCGCCCAAGTCTTAACCTCTGATGGTCAGAGCTGACCTGATCCTCTTACTGACCGTCTCCCAGATGACCCGGATGATAGCTTCAACCGTGACTTTAGGCTGCTTTTTGCCAAGTAAATACAGTTCCCTGGAGCGTTTGTGAGGATTTTATGAAACCGAGTTTTCACGGTACGTGAAACGATCAGTGTCCTGGAGCGGCTTGTGGATACAAACATAACAGGAAAGGAATCCGATGGCCATATGTGAAAAACGCAGGATGACCCTGAGGCCCCTGGCGTCTCGTTCGATACGAGATCGCCTTGCTTTCCGAGCAGAATTTCAAACCAAAACAAACAAGCACACCCACAGTAAAGTTCATTGCTTCTCTCCGTACCAGATCGTCCTCACCCACGTTTCCAAAGAGGATTTTTGGGGGCAAGCAGTGGCAATAAATATCAGCGTGCAAGGCGGCATCCACCATTCCCTGTCTATATTCATTCCCATTAACTTGCACTCAAGATTTACATCATTTTGTATCTTTTTCTCCATTTCTCTTAACACGCTGGGGTAAACGCTTTTTAATTCTGCTACCAATCATAATTTTACAGGAATTTTTCAGCCTTTTCTCTCTGAATCACACGTGCCGTATATGTGCCATTACCACGGTCAATAACGTCCTTCATACTTCACTGCACTGAGAAAAGACAAAGTGACTGAAAACGGACGTTTAAGGGCAGCTGGTCAGTCGGGTCAGTAACCATTTCTGGGAAAGACCTTTTTGGTAAAATGCTCCCATAAATTCCATCAAGGGTTTTTGGGGGACAATCAACATGGACACATGACGGCATGCAGCATTCCCTCCATCCCAAAACGCGTTCAATTACAAAACCAGAAACGGATTCTGTTTTAGACATCGTATTTCAAATCAATAAAACAAACCGTTTCAGAAAGAAGGATGGAAGAAAGCAAGGGAAGGATGGATACAATTAAGGGAGGAAGAAAGGACACAAGTAAAGATGGAAGGAAGGAATGAATGAAGGAAGAATGAAAGAAAGTAAGACAGGAAGAAAGGAAGCAAGCAAGAAAGGAACAAATAAGGAAAGTAGTAAGTAAGGAAGGAAAGAAGGAACAAAGTAAATAAGGAAGCAAGGAACATTATACAAGCAAGAAAGGAAGGAAGGAAACAAGGGAGAAAGGAAGGAACAAAGTAAACAAAGAAAGAAGGAAGGAAGGAAGGAAACAAGCGAGGAAAGAAGGAAGCAAATAAGCAGCAAGAAAAGGAAAAAAGGAACAAAGTAAATCAATAGGGAAAGAAGGAAGGGAGGAAAGAAGGATCAAAGTAAATAAGCAACAAGGAAAGGAAGGAAGGAAATGGGGAAGAAGGAAGGAAGAAAGGAACAAAGTAAATAAGAAATGAAGAAAGGAAGTAAGGAAACAAGCGAGGAAGGAAGGAAATAAGGGGAGGAAGGAAGGAAGAAAGCAAGCAAGGAAGGGAGGAACGAAGGAACAAAGTAAATAAGCAAGCAAGAAAGGAAGAAAGGGAGGAACAAAGTAAATAAAGAAAGAAGGAAAGAAGGGAGGGAGGAAAGAAGGAAGGAAGGCACAAAGTAAAGGAAGGGAGGAAAGAAGGAACAAAGTAAAGGAAGGGAGGAAAGAAGGAACAAAGTAAATAAGCAAGCGAGAAAGGAAGAGAGGAACAAAGTAAAGAAAGAAGGGAAGAAGGAAGGGAGGGAGGGAGAGAGGAAGGAAGGAAAACAAGCAAGGAAGGAAGGGAACAAAGTAAATAAAGGAAGGAAGGAAAGAAGGGAGGGAGGAAAGAAGGAAGGAAGGAAAGAAGGAACAAAGTAAATAAGCAAGTGAGAAAGGGAGGAAGGAAAGAAGGGAGGAAGGAAGAGAGGAACAAAGTAAAGAAAGAAGGAAGGAAGAGAGGAACAAAGTAAAGAAAGAAGGAAGGAAGAGAGGAACAAAGTAAAGAAAGAAGGGAAGAAGGAAGGAAGGAAAACAAGCAAGGAAGGAAGGGAACAAAGTAAATAAAGGAAGGAAGGAAGGAAGGAATGTAAAAAGGAAGAAAACTGAATAGGAAGCAAGCATGGAAAGAACAAAGCAAGGAAGCAAAGACGAATGGAAGCAAGAAAGCGTGGAATGAAGCGAAGGAATAAAACAAGCAATGAAGGAAGGAAGTAAAGAAGAAATCAAGGAAGGATGAACGGATGCAAGAACGAATGCGTCCAAGGTATCGGTCATTTAATCTGTAAATTTCTAAATTCTTCAGAGGAAACAATTTGTAATTGTGTGTTCGATGATGATGTACAGTTTCACCTGATGGTTCTTCGAACCTCCAGGAAAGTGTTAAATAACCAGAAGTCTTTTTTTTTTTTTACTGGAATGTACTGAACTGGAGTGCTGGAAAGATGAATAAAACTCGATAAGAATATCTTGAAGATTTTCTCCAGGGTAAGACAAAACGTGTCCGTGCCATCGCCGAGTCTGCTGTCGTTTTCGCGCATTTTATTAGGATCTCGTACAGTGTTAGCAGCAATAACCTTAAAAGATGATAACCCGCTGGAAGCCCACAGTGTAAAACTGGCTTTATTCCTCCCTTTCCTCCTGGTCGGAGAGAGAATTGAAGCCGAGTTTGGGCTGCAACAGGCCACTTGTTCGTTTCTTGATTAGAGTAGACGGTGCACCAAAGCGTGGACAGAGCCTCCGATTTCGGTCCCTATTTCCTGGTTTGTTCTTTTTGAAAAACTTTATCTTCCATGATCTTTCGTTCTCAGTGACTCTGTTCATGGTCTGAATGAGAAATCTGGCAGCTGGAGTTTAATCCTTAAAACTGCTGTCAGCGTAGCAGATACTCAACCCACCAGAATTCTTCAGATCAAAACAAGTTACAGGTTGTAAATAGAAAAATCGGTTGGATTTATTATTTTGTGATTTTACCACGGCACTAATGCTCTTTGAAGTTGTTTGGAGTAATTCGTGATTAGAAGATACGAGATTAGCTCTTTTTTTTTTAAACTAGCACTCTGTTGGGCGGTAATTGCTGCATGCACTTCCCTTCATCTAACTTTAACTTGTATGTGTATAACGTCGGTACTGGAGTGTGTGGGTGTGTGTTCCTATAGCACTCTGGTTGTGTGGGATCTGTGTTTTGCTTTGCTGAACAGTGTGATTGCTGTGGGCAGGTCAGTGGAGGTGACTCTGCGAGCTGGGTGGTAAAACACTCCAGCTGTGGAGCTACAGGACGGAAAGCACACACCCTACTGCTCACACACTTCTCTAAAACACACCGCGCTTAGAACTAGAAGAACGCTGGCAACGGGTGGAACAAATGCCTGACGTTAACTAACGAAGTTCCTTTTGAAGGCTAAAATTTACTCTCTCAAAAACCCCAGCATCCTGTCCCAGTCAGAGCCAAAACTGATAAAGCAACATCTTCAGGACAAGTTTACACTGCCCGATTTCTAGGTAATGTGGGAAACTGTGGGGTTTTTTTTTTGCTGCATTATAAACTTCACGAGAGATAGAAAACTGAAGTTGGTGAAGGAATGATTGTTTATTCATCCATCCATCCGTCATCTATACCGCTCATCTGTCAGGGCTGCAGGGGAAAGTGGACTTCATGTGAGGGGCGGAGTTCACCCTGGGCAGGTCACCAATCTACCGCAGCGCTAACACAGAGACGAACAACCATCACACTCGCATTCACACCTCTGAAACTTTAGAGTCGCCGTTTGACAATCCGCATGTCTTTGGACTGTTGGAGGAAACCGGAGCACATGGAGGAAACCCACACAGGCATGAGGAGAACATGCAAACTCCATGCAGAAAGGCCTCAGTCAGCCACGAGGTTAGAACTCGGAACCTTTTTGCTGTGAGGTAACAGAGTTAACCATTGATGTGCCACTCATAAATACATTTTTAAAAATTATGGTATAAGAAGAATAGAACTTGGCAAGGAAGGAAGCAATGAAAAATGGAAGGAAGGAACGGAGGAAGGAAGAACAGAAGGACCAAATCAAGAAAAAAAATAGAAAGGAAGAAAGACAGGACCAAATCAAGAAAGAAAAGGGAAAAAAGAAAGTAAGGAAGGACCAAATCAAGAAAGAAAGAAAAAGAAAGAAAGGTGAGACCAAATCAAGAAAGAAAGAACCAAAGCAAAAATAAAGAAAAAAAGGACTGACCAAATCGAGAAAGAAAGAAAAAAAAACCAGAAGGGCCAAAGAAAGAAAGAAAAAAACAAATCAAGAGAGAAAGAACAGAAGGGCCAAAGAAAGAAAGAAAAAACCAAATCAAGAGAGAAAGAAAGGAAGGAAAAAAGAAAAAAAAAAAGAAAGGCGGGACCAAATCAAGAAAGAAAGAAAGAAAGAAAGGTGGGACCAAATCAAGAAAGAAAGAAAGAAAGGCAGGACCAAATCAAGAAAAAGGTGGGACCAAATCAAGAAAGAAAGAAAGGCGGGACCAAATCAAGAAAGAAAGAAAAAGAAAGAAAGGCAGGACCAAATCAAGAAAGAAAGGAAAAAAAGAACAGAAGGGCCAAAGAAAGAAAGAAAAAGAAAAAACCAAATCAAGAGAGAAAGAAAGGAAGGAAAGACAGAAGGAAGGACTGACCAAAGGAAAAAAAAGAAAGAAAGAAAGAAAGAAAGAAAGAAAGAAAGAAAGAAAGAAAGAAAGAAAGAAAGAAAGAAAGGCGGGACCAAATCAAGAAAAAGAACGAACTAAATCAAAAAGAAAAAAAAAGAACAGAAGGGCCAAAGAAAGAAAGAAAGAACCAAATCAAGAGAGAAAGAAAGGAAGGAAAGAAGGAAGGACAGAAAGAAGGACTGACCAAAGGAAAAAAGAAAGGAAGGAAAGAAGGAAGGACCAACCAAATCAAGAAAGGAAGGACCGACCAAATCAAGAAAGAAAGAAAGGACCAAATCAAAAAAGAAAAAGAACAATAGGACCAAATTAAGAAAGGAAGTAAGGAAGGAATGTAAAAGGAAGGAAGCAAGAAGGAAGAAATCAGTTAAGGAAGCATGGAAGAAAGGAAAGAAAGTGGAAAAGGAAAAAAGAACGCCAGGAACAAAGGAAGGAATAAGAGGAATAAAACTTCTTATAGTCACGGTATCAGTAACTCTACCTCATCGCACCACACCAGTGCTCATTCATTTTGTCGAACAGCAGGACAGTTCTTCATTCCTTACATGAAATAAGGTGATAATTTTCAAAAAACATTTTGGGTGATGAATAACGGCACTTTGGCAGCCCTGGTATTAAACTTCCAAACTTCCTTAATGTGACTTCCTGTAATAACGGGAGTGCATGTTTTTCCATCCGAACAGCAAGATCACGTTTTCGATACGAGAAGCCAGCTTTCCACCAGCGTACGAGACACAAACCCGGGCACACATGTAGTCCCTGGCTTCTGTACACCCACTCCGAGCTAAACGCACAAACAACAGCAGTTATTAGTCATCAGTGTTTGGATTACAATTGTTTAAAATTACGGTGCGATTATGGCAGTTTCAGATGTGATATATCGAGTTGCGGCCACTCCTTATCTGTTTGGATTGGCCACTAGATACAGGACATCTTGGAGTAATTTTCCTGCGTAGTGGATTCAGCTGCGAGGCTGGACGAGGATGTGAAACGACTGCAAGCCAATGTGCTACTTAATAGTGTGTGTGAGAGCTGCACTACTTAATGAGTCGCGGTCTCGATCAAAAGCCTCGCTTCCTAAATGAATCCAAGCACCAAGATCAGGAGCAAACGGTAAAGCAAGCATCACGGTAAGTTAGGACGCTTTTAGGAAAACCAGAAGTGAGTCTTCGGAAAGCAGACGTGCTTTGATAACCATGGCGTCCATTTCTACATTGTGTGTGTGACAGGAGGAGAGTTGGAGAGTTAGAATCCTGTGCGCTGGAGAGAGCTCAGGACAAAAAGCTCATTTAGATGGTGCTGACAGACAGGACAAAACCAGGGCAAGTGACCCAAAGAGTGACAGCGAGGGATTCTGAGAGAAAGAGAGAGATGAAGAGCCCTTCACTCATCCCAGGCTACAGCAGTATCAATTACCTTATCAGATGAGAAAGAATCTGAGTGGACGGTCCCACAAACACACACATTTCATCTCAAGCCTGGGATAAACACCCTCCGTTTTCTCACTTGAGGTTTCTGCCTGCATCTCCGTTTAGAGGAAATTGCCCAGGAAAAAAAAAAAAATCAAACTTTGTCCAACACGTCCAATAAAAAGAGGATTTATCAGAGGTACATGGTGGATATTAAGAGCTGCATAGCTCGTCTCAAGGCTGTTGCTTGCGCACCTTTTCCAGCCAGCCTTTTCCTTTCCAGCATTGACCTTTTGTGGCTTAAAGGGGAACTGAAGGCAAATTTATCATCATCAAAATTCTATTTCTTATTTTATTAAATGTCGGAATGCATTTCTGGTAGCTATTTTGTCACTGCTATAGCAAGTTATAAGTGTTTAAAATATGCTACGTAATATATATCAGTCCATATGTCAAAGCAGTGGCTGTAAACGAGATTCGTCGAGACCTGTGCGAGACATCGTAGGACGGAAGTAAAACATACAGTGGAAATCAAAGTGACCGACATCTGCCAACGTTGTCAAAAGACGCGCGCGCCCTCTTTCGAATACTGAGTGAGGGAGTATGTGGGAAATGCGCTCAGTATAATAATATGTATT
>JAODLJ010000016.1:5939968-5950092 GCA_027576115.1 Cathorops melanopus
TTTGGTGAAATTCCTCCACAAATTGTAAGAGGAGTTGATTTCAGAAGAACGTACACCCTCATGAAATTGTCAAAGTAGAAGTTATTAAAATCAAGGGCCAAAAACTGGTAAAATTTTCACAAACGAAATTAAATCGCAATATACGCATTACCGTCATATAACAAGGCCTTTTGCCAAACTTCGAGAAATCTGTCCAAAAATTGTGAGATGTCAGAAGGCAAGCGCACCTTCATGAAAAGTACAAGGTTGTTAATCAAGGGCTGCAACTCTGGTAAAATGCAACCGAATTTAACAAAATAACAATATGTGTACTACCGACGTACAACAATGCCTCTTGGCAAATTTGGTGAAATTCCTCCAACAATCGTACAAGGAGTTGATTTCAGAAGGAAAATGCGCTCATGAAATTGTCAAATTGTAATTTTGTTAATCAAGGGCTGCAACTTTGGTAAAATGTGACCCAATTTAACGAAACTGCAATATGCATATTACCGACATATAACAAAGAATCCTGCCAAGTTTTGTGAAATTCCTCCAAAAATTGTAAGAGGAGTTGATTTCAGAAGGTAAGCACCCTTCCTGGGACGGACGGACGGAAATCGCCACGACATCATCCCACTTCGGGCCTTTCGGCCAGCGGGGGATAATAAACTCTGACTTTTTCCCCAGTTGCTTGACGCCCCCCATCCAAACTCTAAATCTGCCAACTCTTAACTGGATGCTTTGCCGTGTCATGTAGGTTCAGTATTTGACTTTAGCACATGTTCTTCGAAGACAACATTTGGCTCGCTTCCACAAAAATACGATGCCATTGCGGTGCAAATGAACGACCCAAGAAGGCTTTGGAGAAACACGCAATGGAGCCAAGCCTGTGATTGGTTTTTACAAGCAAGTTGTTCCAAAGTTGATTCCTTCTGAGATGGATGACTTTCAAGAACTTTCTAGCAGTTAGTTCCTGTTATTACTTACGCTATTGCAGCTCCAAGACGGGACAAAAACAAGCAGGACTCGATGGCAACAATTCCATCTTGTTCTTAATTGGTATGTCTGAACTATCCTTAAAACAAACAGGAAGTTCATAATATATTACACCTCAACACCCATTCTCCCAACGCCACCAAATTACAACACTGACCAAGATGGAGAAGTCCGTCTCGGTGGGAAATACAAAAGTCACTGATACAACAGTGTTGACCGGCCTTTCAATTCCATGAAACCTGCGACAGATAAGTCGTAGGCGCCCAGATTAAAAAGGCGCCCAAATTAAGGTCAAGCGCCCAAAATATGCTACCAAAAGTAAAAAAAAAAAAAAACAAAACGAAATGCTGATTAAATAAACTTGGCTGCGTAAAACCCAACGTCTTGACTTTCTTCTTTAAAAACACAGAAATTAGCGAGAATTCTCGTGTATTTCTCGTAATTGGCACGAAATCCGCACCATTCCCGTGTCGTTCCAGGTTTGTCGAACAAGCCGTAGAGCACGAATTCTCAAATCAACGGCGATCGGCACGCCATGATTTCATGGAAGAGCGAGACTCGCGTGCCAAATGACCAGAGCGGGATTTCCACATTGGGTTGAAAAGGAAGTTAAAACTAATTTAAAATCTAAATCTTCAGCCTTAATAGACAAATCTATGAAACGTAATCTGCCTTGCCCTCTGCGATTCCGAGTATTACACAATGCGTACGAAATCGGTCTTCATTCTGGTCATCAAAATGGACGGAGATGATCATATATAAGGTGTAGTGATTGAAAAGCGCCGTCCTCGAGACGGCATGTTTTGTCCCGTAACGCTGAAACTAAAAGCAAAAGTCAATTATTATTTAGAGTCTTCTTGGTTTCCGTTGCGTGAACTGAAAGCCGAAGATGATTTGCAGCAGTAAAACGTTTAGTGTCGTTAATCACCAGTCGAAGTCATGAGCTGGACTTGTGTGAAACATGCTGGAGGAAGTCGCAGTTCCTCCCTAGACTTCTGCATCAGCGGTACTTTTAAAGTTCTCCGCATGAACTCATTAACAGATGTCCAACCGCAGGATGCATCTATTATGACTCCATAAGATAAATTTAACCGACTACTTTAATTATCGACGTACACAAAGCGTTTCAGAAGTGGTGCCGAGTGAAACTCCAGCGCCTTGCTGTGCGAGAGGCTCAAACGTTGCATGCAAATAAAAGAAACGCCAGGACTGGGCTGCTGAACCGTTTATATTTGCAAAAAAGTCTCTCTGCATCATCATGCTTGCAGATAGCATCTTGCAAAGGAAGTATATCAAATGAACTTCCCCTAAGAGAAGGGGGATGGGGTTAGCAGGAAAACAAGAAGAGGACGGAGACGGTATTGAGAAAAAGGAAGATGTTGCATTTTCTGCATTTATTGCGCAAAAAAACACCACCCATTTCTTCCACGAAGCTGTAGGGCTCACAAGTCTGATAAAACAAGTCTTAACACAAAATGTCCATTTGACGATATATTTGTTCAGAACAATAAGCATAACGTGCAATTATAATCGAATAAAATCAACCGCAGGTTGGCGTGTACGTCAACAACAGCGTGGTCCTGAAGTGTTCCATTTCTCTTCTGGAACAGCAAGTACAATTTCTCAAACAAACAGTTACATTTAAATAATATTGGTTGGCTTTTTTTCGTGGTCTATCAGATATATTCCATTCAGCTAGCGTGATATTGAACAAGTCGAAGACGAGTAGCTGAATGGAATATATCTATCTATCTGATATACCATGAAGAAGAGCCAGCCAATATTATTATTATTATTATTATTATACATACACGTTCCTTTCGGGTGTTCGGGAAGTCTTTCTCTTTCAAAATCTTCCGTATTTAACGAAGAAAACCTGGTGGCCATGCTTGTTTACAAATTGTCACGGTCGCTCACTCGCTAGCGCGGAAGTTTTACGTCTCCGACGCGTGACGTCATGTTGTCTTGACAACCGTGCAATATCGTAAACCATATGCAACGCTCATTCTCCATTAGGTAGACTAGAGTGTGACGTAATATGTGTAGGATAAGCGATATGCTAACAATATCGCACGCTATCGAAGGGAATAGAACACGTGTTTTGTTTTTTTTCCCCCCATCGGAAAAGTGTCCTGTATGGAAAATGATTAAAATGTCGTTAAGAAGACAAAAATGCAGCTTGTCTTGTGACCAAGAAAGCGTAAACTCCTGTCCTGGAGACTTTTCCATGATGGAAAACGTCCAGAAACGTGAAATAAACATCTACTTATAGCAAACTTCATTATTCAACTTGTGAAAAATCAGTCTAATTTGTTACTATAGAAATGATAACGTAATAGAGTATTTATTTTTCGCAGCGGGAACTACCATCAGAACTGCCGACCAATCAGAATCAGCGTTGTTGTATGAACGATTCTCAGGTCCTTCGAATATCCAAACTTTCTTGGATAGGAAAGCCATCGGCGCCCTTGCCTTGTAGGGTTCTAGATAGAACATTCAAGGGTTCTTGGCAAGATGGACAAGTGAAAGGAAACTTATCTTTCATGCATGTTGTTTCAAGACTGCTTTGCGAGCGCTATTACGTTTAATTCCGGGATCAGATGACCTGAATTCAGCCTGATTTGGACAATTTTCAAGCGTCAGGAAGGACGAATGGGCTTTGGAGTGTGACGTAAATCAAAGAACAAAAACGCAAACATGTCAGAAATTTTTTGTATACTCTGACAACTCCTACGACGTAGCCAAGCGTGAGAATTTCTTGACCCCTCTTTCCTGATGACACGCAAGGACATGAACAATGATTGGTCGGGCTCAAACTGTTGCCAAAATGCGTTGCCGGCCTCCCGATCAAGACACGGCAAAATTTACGGCACTCGGATGACCTAATCCGACATGGTGACCATCGTGAAATCCTGGCGTGACGTAACCCGACACCCTCTATATAATTTTTCATACCAGGTATTATAAAATCTTTCGTAGCTCAAATCAAAGGTCCAGGTTTCTCTAGTAGTAATGTGCTACGCTAAATCAACGCCGCATGCTTTCCCTCAGTTCCCTGGGCCGGACTCTTATGCCCCGAATGACACTTAATTAAAAGGGGGCATGATTAACATCAGCACAAATGCGCTGGAAATAACCTCCGAGGCCAAAAACTCTCCGCTGGAGTGCAATAAGACTGGAATCTCACGCTTAAATCAATCAGTAACCAGAGATTTTAAATGGCACTCGTTCAGCGTTGGTGTTCTGGGTATACTCCAGAAGCAAGCACAGACACAACAGCTCTTAATGAAGATCTTATTAAACTTAACGATGAACTGTTTTCATCATCGTCGAGAGACAGAGAAGTACAACATGATCACAATGTTTAGTCTAGCTGAGGTTTTGCGAACAAAAATGGCAACACGTCACAGAAGCCCGATTATAAATATTTATTCAAACGTGTCTGATTGTAACGGCGAAGTTTTCTGCGAGGAGACGTTTCTTAAAGGTCCCTAAACGACGCTTTTTTTCCCCTTGTACAAAGCAACGATCATTATTGTTGACTGACCACGTGTTTTCGTACCATAGCTGATCCAAAAGGCCACAGATTGACGGAAAATCAATAAAATCAGCTGATTTTCACGGAATCCGCCGAGACTCATGCGGAAGATCCCGAAGGGGTGCGTGACGTCACGTGTGTAACAATCCAGGCATCAATTTTGTTCACGTGCGCAGCAGTGGTTAGACCAATCACGTTTTGAAGAGAATTCTGATAGTGACTGGGATTCTTATATGTCGGATGAAGAGGCAGATGATTATCAAGGATATTCAGGAGTAAACGGTTATCTTTTTGAGCCCCCAAGACGAGAAACAGATGCTAGTTCACGACAGTCCCAGTCACCGCTGATAGCGCACCACCAGCCAGAGAGAACTGGAAACACAGACTGGTTTGTGGATTTTTATTCTAAGCTGGCTGCTACAAGTAGGGAAAATATTTACAAGTACCTCAATAAATGCCGAAATACTGTATAACCTTTAAAAACGTACACTTATTCAGTGTAATTACTGAAAGAAAATACGAAGTGGGCGATAACAGGGGAAATCGACAGATTGTCCAAAAGTCATTTATTCCATCATTGGGTTTCTTTTTTACTCCAATAATTCCCATGTGGTCGTTCTGGTGGCGGTTAAGACTTGATGAATCAGATTTATTATTTCGTAGGCGGCACAAAATCTGCCCACTTCGTTTGCACGAACCTCACCTACCGTCACTTAAGATTTTTTTTCCCCCCTCAGAAATTCGCGAACTGAATGTCCTGTTGTATATGGATTTGAACGTCCAAACACAACTCGGCGCTTTCCCATCGTTATTTTTGTAAGATTCCGACAACAATATCTAATTTCAGCGAGTAAACAAGCACGGAGTCAGATGAACCGAAATAACCCAGATAGCCAGGGTTCTCTACGCATGACGCCATGCGAGATTAGCCCTGAGGCAAGGCTGCTTTTTCCGGGATCCGGAAACAACTATTTAAACAGTTTTGTGCTTGATAATAAAATAACATAATTCATATTATTTTCGACACCGCGAGTTGGCCTAGTAGTTAGCGTGTCTGCTTCTCGATCAGGAGATCGCGAGTTCTACTCACGGTCAGGTCATACCAAAGACCATCATAAAAATAGTACCTACTGACGTCTGGCAAGGCACGCGACAATCCAGATGCGAATGGAGTGTCAAACTCTCGCGGTTACCAGAGGACTAGCCCCCACTGTAACCCTAGCTATGTAATAGGCGAGAGCCCGAGGGCTACGGAAACGGAGCTCAGCGTGGGAAGGACTTTGATTTGACTTTGAATATTATTTTCCCCCCTGCTTTATTAATTCATTTTGATCATGACTAATGATATATATTCATTTTAAAGCATCACATACACTTTAAACATTCTCAAGTGCTGGTGCTTTGTTCCAGTCGGAGGTTTTCCGCCACAGGAAAGTCTTCAGGACAGCACATCCTGAGTGTTTTATTCCTGACGTATTCAGCATTCAGCAAGCGTCAAACATCCAATATGTTACTTGTAATGGTTTTATTAAACCCCAAGAAAGAGCGTTCGTGATGTTACCATATCATGCCGACCAACCTTAATGGAACTGTGTGTTCTTGAGCAACCGCAACCACTTAGTTTTATGCTTGGCTTGCATAAAACCCCTTCGCATCAAGAAATTTCCAGATTCATCTTTCTAACAAGAGATGGCCTGAAGATAACCTGATGATATCTTCACACCACATTGTCTGCTGATGGTTTTTCGCTTTTTATACTCGGTCTGGCTCGCTATTTCACATCAATCTTGCTACAAATAGTGTTGCTCCAAAACACTACGGTTCCCTAAGGAAGTGGCTCTCAATTGTTTTGTAACCAGGGAGATGTTGAACTGTCAAACAAAGCATTCTTTTCCTCAAGTGTGCATCAGGTCCGAGTTGACTTTGGTGCTTGGAACCCTGGATGTGATTTCCACCACCGTCGCAAAATCAATAAAAAAAAACCTCACAGACGCCACTTTGACGACCGCTACCCCAAGAGGATAACCGTTTGCGCCTCTTCTTTTGTCCCTCACTTTATCCCTCTCAGGTGCAGCAGATGAGCACATCTGGCTCCGAGTACTACACTACCGTCACCACTCTAATCCCCTTTAATGCCAGTCTGCCATCAAAATCCCCTTCAGGATTTGCCTTTCGCACTTTCTAACATGTTCAACACCTATATTTAGGCAAAATAATTATCTTAAGAATCGCCACAGGAACTCGCTCCAGAGTTTCGTCTGTATGAATCAAACGCTGGTGTGTGTGTGTCTGAGAGGTTCTTCAGGCAACACAGCTTGGTTATAGTTTATTTCTTGTAGCCATGATCTGTCCTGCTGAGAAAAGTCAGCAGATAAATACTTCTAAATCTAACTACGTAAACATATTTAAAGAATAATGGCTGGCTTTTTTTCGTGGTCTATTCCATCCAGCTAGCATGATATTGAACGAGTCGAAGACGAGTAGCTGAATGGAGTCTGTCTGATAGACCAGTAAAAAAGCCAGCTGATATTATTATTATTATTATTATTATTATTATTATACATCCACATTCCTTTCGGGTGTTCAACGCGTCTTTCTCTTTCAAAATTCTCTCAAAATCTTCCGTATTTAACGAAGCAAGCTTGGCAGCCATGTTTGTTTACAAATTGTCCCAGTTGCTCGCTAGCATGGAAAGTTTACATCTCCGACGTGTGACGTCATGTTGTCTCGACAACCATGCAATATCGTAAACCATATTCAACGATCATTCTCCACTGGATAGAGTGACATAGTACACATACGATAAGCGATATGCTAACAATATTGCATGCTGTCAAACCAAATGAACACAACCTGCTAGAAGGGAATGGAACACGTTTTTATTCCATCGAAAAAGTGTCAAATGATCTTTGATGATTTTTGCTTTGAAAAAAATCGATACAAATCAACCTTTAGGTGACAAACCTATACGTCAAACCTGCTGTTAAAGGAATTATTATATATTATTCAGACAGAGTCTATATCAAGCTCAGACATTTGCCATATCTCATGTGATGTGTTTGTCATGGCAGCTCGGATTCCCCGTACTGCCTTGTGTGCACGATGCACACTGTATATTGATTTTCCCACAATTAAAGTTCTATCAGATCTGTTTTGATGAATCAGCTTGTATACCAGTTTGACTCTTTGCCATAATGGCTAAGACCAACTCTTCTGACGGTCCTGAAAGCCCTAACAACCCATTAACGGTCTGTTCCGTCCGTCTGTCTGTCTTGAGCTAACAGCAGCATTTGGGTTCACACTGATGAGTCATGAGTGTCTATGTGTATTATAAATCAGACGATTTTGTTAATTAATTCCAGTCATCAGTACCTACAAGCTGGCAGATGTCCTTGCTTTTGAAGGTGCATGATTAATAGATCACATGAAAGCTTCAATATTTTGATAACCCGATTAAGACTGAGAATCCTCTTGCAGCCAATTAAGTTTAATTGAGCTAATTAGGCTGGCTTGGCACATCTGAAACGCAATTACGCCATACTGCTTGGAAGTGGCTTTGAAATGACTGACATCTTTTCCTTTTCCTCAAGTAGCTACAGTATATACTGTATTTTTTTTTCTTTCGCCACCCTTGTCTTGGCGAGAGCTCTCGCGGCCCGTGTAATTAGGGCAGTGGTTCTCCTGCAGCGTTCCTCCTCACTCGAGGCTCGCGCTCCAGCGGAAAATGAAGTTGGCTCTCTTCTTATGAGGCAGACTTCAAATCAGATGAAAAAGAGAAACAAAAAAAAAAGAGAGAGAGAGTCGGCTTAGCCGGGTGCTTTGACGGAAGATGAATGGCAATTTCTGCCCCTTGCCGCTACGCCCTGGCACTTTGAATGGATTACGCTCTTGTGGTTCAAGCGAAGATTAGCTTCCTCTCTTTCCTGACGTGCTGACTGGAGCCCTGGGCGCAAACCTTGCCACTTTGTCATGAGACAGAATATTAAAAGGCAATCTGAGCAAAAGGTGTCAGGAAGCCGTGGGCCTGCAGCTGTTTAGCAGGCCACTGACGGTTAAGCAGGAACGGGGAAAGAAGCAGCTTGGATATTTCTCGAAGATGAATCGACTTGCTTTGTTAATGGGTGGTCGTGGCTGGTAATTGCGGCTGTATTGATTCTGTAATGTTCAAGAAGGAGATGTCAATATCCTGTTCGAGGGAGGAAAACGAACTTGGCTTCCGTGTGCCCTAATAAAGTCCGGCCTGGGAGCAAATTTAGATCTTGCTGTGATTATTCCACTGGAATGTTCACATGCTGCCTAGGAAAATAATGTCTCTGTGTGGTCTTTATTATTTATTGAGTTATTTACTCACTTTTATAGACTTTATCCTGTGCCTATAAAACTATAAAACCTGCAGAATATGCCAGTAAAGGCGCAAGCCGAATGAAGGAAATGATTTGTCCGGCTAAATCTAAATTAGAAAAGCAGAGAGATAGGGAGAAGGGGGAGAGGAAAGGGATAAAGACAGAAAGGGGGTGAGCAAGAGAGCAACAGAGGGAGAGAGAGAGAGAGAGAGAGATTGTCGTCTTTTATTCTGCCTTGTATGAAATGGTTGTCAAGGGGCTGGTTCCCATGGCAATCCTATCGGCCGGGGCCGGGCTCCCAGTGTGGTCATGGCCAGGTCTCGAGATGCTGAGCAGATGGATTTTTGTCTCTTGTCCCTTTGAATGCTGGTTAAAGACATAGAAATGTTTGAATTTTCCAAAAGAAAATGGCAACTGTGTTTCCGGCAAGACACAATTGGCAAAGAGACTTGAACACACACAGAAATCGATTTGTATAGCGTCCTTACACTAATATTTCGACGTCTGGATTGAAAATGTGCAAGCAAGCAAGCAAATAAATGAATAAATAAATAAATAAAAAGCTGTGCCTCAGCAACTCTAGGCTAGTTTTCTAAAAATGAACCATTGCATCTTCTGTAGCAGATCCCCTGTTGCTGTTTATCCAATCAAATGCGTTTATATCAACTGTTTAGCTGAAAGCAGCTCATCGGGCCAGAGACGAGCTACAGGGCATTCGCAGAATTATTATTATTTTTTAATTATTATTATTATTATTATTATCTCATCCTGCCAACAGGTGATGAGTTTATGCCATCATGTGTTATCCATCATCCATCCAGTGTCGTCGTCCACATTTCACGAAAATCGCTTCTTCTCTCTCAATTCTTCGCCGATTTTTTCTTTTCGGCAGGAAGGTAGGTCTGCCTGAAGTGCATATACTGTAACTTCTACACAAATTTGCATAATTGCAATTAATAATGAAGATATGGAGTAATTAGTCAATCCCTAACGAGCAGTTTCCACACAAATTGCTTCTTCTCCCTCAATTCTACACCGATTTTCATTCTTTTTGGCAGGAAGGTAGGGGTACCTAGGGTGCATAGAACTTCTACCCAGATTTGCTTCATTACAATTATTGAAGTTATGGACTAATTACCGTAAAGGGGAACTGAAGTCATTTTGAAATTGGTTTATTTCTTAATTAGCGTGTTATTCAATTACATTTTCGGTTTTAGTAACCTTATATCGTGACTCGTATTGGCAACTAATTGCAATTAAATATT
>JAODLJ010000016.1:6176903-6187827 GCA_027576115.1 Cathorops melanopus
TACCAAAGAATGGTTAAAGAAGAATAAAGTTAATGTTTTGGAATGGCCAAGTCAAAGTCCTGACCTTAATCTAATCGGAATGTTGTGGAAGGACCTGAAGCAAGCAGTTCATGTGAGGAAACCCACCAAGTTGAAGCTGTTCTGTATGGAGGAATGGGCTAAAATTCCTCCGAGCCGGTGTGCAGGACTGATCAACAGTTACTGCAAACGTTTAGTTGCAATCATTGCTGCACAAAGGACCACTAACACCAGATACTGAAAGCAAAGGTTCACATACTTTTGCCACTCACAGATATGTAAATGACCAAGTATCATATTTGTGTCTCATTTGTTTGAAAATCTGATGTTTTAGGTCGTATTTATGCAGAAATATAGAAGATTCTAAAGGGTTCACAACTTTCGAGCACCACTGCATTTATTACATTTGAATTTGATTTGAACTAACTGCGAGCGCCATTTGAGTGTGGTTGAGGTTTTGGGCAGCTCTAATGGCGAAAACACAGTTGAGGTCTGAACCAGGGCTGCGAAAACCATGTCGCTATGGACACGGTGATAAATAATGCCAAACAGAGCTGCACGGTACAGGCTTTTTCAAAGCACGCCTTTTCAAATGTTCTCCCGACACGCTATTGTGCGAGGATTTGAAAGAGCCTATCCTGAGGAACTCATCTTACTGTACGAGAGGGCTGTTCTAGCTTGTAAGTTGGGAGACGTTACTCCTGCTGTAACTCATACAGTTTATAGAGGGAGAGTATACAGAGCTATGGATAAAGACTGGACCTGTCAGACAAACTTGCAGCAAGTGTCACGACATTTATGGTAACCGATAAAATATGATACGATAAGGTGCGTCGGAGCGTCAATTATGGAAAAGATCTGCCATGACACGTGAATCCGAGTTCACGGGCCTGCTTTCGGTTTTCTGCATGCTTGAGCAATTAGACACTTGTCTCACACAGAATACCAGGCTACATTTCTGATTTTAGCACCGTGTGTACGTTTTAATTACAGGTTTAACCTGAATTAACCTGTTTGCCCTCTAAAAGTCCCCTTCTTTCATTCACAGCCTGTTAACGGGTCGTAAAACGCATGAATCGAACTTGAAACTTTTCGTTTACGGTGTGCGCCGCGGAAAAGACAGTACAGGAGTTACACTCACGATGCTGCGCAGCTGTTGTCCTCCACTGCTGAAAGTCACAGCCAGCATGGAGGCGCACTCTTCTGCGTAGAACGGCATCTTCCCGTTCTCATCGACAGCCCCTACAACACACACACACACACACACACACACACACACACACACACACACATGTGGGAATATAATTCAGGCTTCGAGCACACAGTAACAGAACCAGCAATCACCTAGACTTTTTTTTTTTTTACCAACAGTGACTGTGTAGATCGAGTTAGCATAGCCGTCATAGTTGCAGTTGTCACTGTACAAGCCTCCGTTTCCGCTGGCAACAACGAAGATACTCCCGAAGCCTCTTCTGCCAGATTGAACGCCATGTTTTAGTGCT
The DNA here is from genome assembly GCA_027576115.1 of Cathorops melanopus. Lineage (NCBI taxonomy): Eukaryota > Metazoa > Chordata > Actinopteri > Siluriformes > Ariidae > Cathorops > Cathorops melanopus. The sequence continues at coordinate 6,178,424 of JAODLJ010000016.1, forward strand.
GCCTGTGAAGACACGTGGGTTTTTTTCCCCCCGTTAGAACCAAGATTAGACAAATACAAAACACACAGTCAGAGTTATACCCCGGTGCATTACCTGCAATCGGAGTAAGTCAAAAACAGAACGTTTCAGCGGTACTTTACAGCTAATAAGAACGTCCTACTGGATCTTTATAAAACACATGCACATGTGGTATCTAAAACTCCCAGACCAGAACACTGCATGTTCTGCCTTTCATCCGAGTCAGGAAACATCTCCCCACGGAGCTAATTCATCTCCTGTACTCCGCCACGCTGCTAAAGTTCTTTAACGGGTTTCTGGTTTTCCGATTCCTCAGAATAAGCCCGTTGTTAAACGCTGAACAGTGATTTTCCTTATCGTTTTCTGAATGAGCGTCTACCATTACAGTGCTCATCTGTTTTCCAGACTTTGGAGCTGGAGGTTTCATCAGAACATCGGAATACAGGCTAAAACGCAGCCAGGGGTATAACTCACGTTTCATTTATGAATCCAACTTCCTCATATTAACGGAGGACAAACCTCAGGAGCTTCGTAATAAGTGCTTGCAGAGAACAGCAGCTACTGCGATTGGGTTTACAGGGCCACTGAGACGGACTGAAATAAACGTTACTAAACGCTTTCCATGATGCACGCCAAGTTTGTGAAGGGATACAGCAGGACATGTTGCCTAGTGATTTTTGAACACGTAATCAAGTGCGAGCTATGAACATTTGAATTTGCTTGAATTCAGCGTGGGCTATGTGGATAAAATATTCTTTTACTTGTGAGGGAAAAAAAATAAAAAATTCTCAACTGCCGTAAACAAACACACTCATTCAAGCCCTTGCGTCGAGGTGATAACGGCAGCTTGTAATGCTCGATTCACCCCGATTTGTATGTTTGGTTAAGACGAACACTCTGCTTGCTGATTTGGCGACGCGCACGTGGATGTGGTTCGAATCGGAACAGAACGGATCAGATTTCGTGTCGACACACTGATAGAGAAGTGGAGGAAAATAATTCCGAGGACGGAGAAATCTAATCAAAGCTTTTTCGCCCTGTGTATAAAATGGCACCGATTCCTAGCCACTGACTGCAAAAACATCTGGATCGGATACAATTTCACTGTGTAACTGAGTGGATGGAAAGCCGACTATTTGGATCCAAAAATACTTGACTGACAGGAAGCTAAATCCCGCTGCATATTAATCCCGTAGTCAGGAAAGCCAGCAATAACGAAACAAAACATTCGACTAGATTGAGATTTCGTTTGAGAATCTGGAACTTTCGTGTCAATAAACATAACCGAGACCTGGGAAATTTGATTGACGTGGCAGATGACCACCAACAGGCCTTTTACTCGCGTTGTCCGTCGCCAAATATACGATTCTATCATTTATACATATTAAAGACTGGTTCCGTTTTTTTTTCAATCGGTGTCCTGTTCTGAAGAGCTCACAGTGTTGCTGGATTCAAAAGTTTTGCTTTCCTGCTGGAACCTGGCGTGGACACGTGTGCACACATGAACTCCAAACTTTAGGATTCTGAAGCTTGTGGCCAGAAAAGTGTCCAAAAACCTTTCTCTTAAGACAAATCTAGGTCTGATCTAGATGCACTTTGAGCCGTCTTCCTTCAAGTAACATCTGTTTAAATCTAGACGGAATGGACCAAGTAAGACACCTGCGAAGTATTTTATTTCTTTTATACGACAGCAACTTGCAGATTACAGTACAATTTTTATTTCCTAAAAGAGTGACGCATCATACTTTTGATCCATTTCTCACATTAATATACAGTACCAGTCAAAAGTTTACTGTACGTGTTCATAAGTGTTTCTGTATTTTGACTATTTTCTACATTGTAGAACAACGATTAAAAAAAAAAAGTTTCATATTTTAGATTTGCCAGCGTTTACCTTGATGACGCTTTACACGCTATTGGCATTATCTTAACCAGCTTCATGAGGTCGTCACCTGGAATGGTTTTTAATTACCTCGCCCGGGACGGAGTCCAGCAGAGGGAAAGGTATTGTTTTTGGTCGGGTCTGTTTGTTTTTCTGTAAACTATGTTAAGGGAAAATGTCTGGACCAATCTTCATGACACTTTCAGGATAGAGAGGCTCAATTAGAACCTGCAAAATTTTGGGGGTCATCCGGCCAAAGTCAAGGTCACGGTGACCAAAAATAAAAAAAATCTGAGCTTGGACTGCAAGAGCGCTGGCTCGGAAAGACTCCGTCCACAAACACGCTGAATGAATCCTTATCTGCCTCATTTGCATACACTGCCGTCACTGGATGGTTTCTTGGTTTGTTTACATGCGCAATTAAGGGGTTTTGGCCACACCCACTTTCAAACCCCACTGATAAAATCTTCCCCGCTCTGTTGATTTATTATTATAAACATAAATGATAAATAAGTGGACTAGACTAAAGAAATCGCTTTCAGACATGTTCATATTTATTCCAGAGGGAAAGTGCGTCCCACTTCCTGTACTTTATATTATTCTACATTATTACCTCTTACAGTTTTTGAAACTGAAACCTCTGAACTGAGGCCGTCACAGGCGACGACAGACTCAGAACCATGTTTACTGGCCAAGTATGTTCACCTACAAGATCAAAATAAAGGTCAAGGTCACCAAAAAGGTAAAAAATTTTGGGTTTTTTTTTTCGCGATATCTTCCTTCATATTCATCATAAGTGCTCCTGGGCGAGGTTTGTTTTGCTTGGCATGACTTGTTAACAGGTGTTGTCTCGTCAAAAGTTAATTAGTGCAATTTTTTTGCCTTCTTCATGCATCGGAGATCTACGGAAGAGAATTAGGGCCACTGTGAGGGAAAAAAAAAAGTGAGTTCTGACTTTTTTTCTCAGAATTCTGACTTTAAAGAATTCGGAGTTTAAAAGTCAGAATTCTGAGGTAAAAAAAGGTCAGAATTCTGAGGAAAAAAAAAAAGGTCAGAATTCTGAGGGAAAAAACAAAAGGTCAGAATTCTGAGGAAAAAAACAAAAGGTCAGAATTCTGAGGGAAAAAACAAAAGGTCAGAATTCTGAGGGAAAAAACAAAAGGTCAGAATTCTGAGGAGAAAAAAATAAGTCAGAATTCTGAGGGGAAAAAAAAAGTCAGAATTCTGAGGGAAAAAAAAGGTCAGAATTCTGAGGAAAAAAACAAAAGGTCAGAATTCTGAGGAAAAAAACAAAAGGTCAGAATTCTGAGGAGAAAAAAAAAAAAGTCAGAATTCTGAGGAAAAAAAAAGGTCAGAATTCTGAGGAAAAAAAAAAGGTCAGAATTCTGAGTTTAAAAGTCAGAACTCACTTTTTACCCCCTCACAGTGGCCCTAATCCTCTTCCATAGAGATCAAACAGGAGATAGTAAATAATAAAAACACAGTAAATCGCCCTATTCCATTCACAACTGTACTAATCTATACTTATTAGGTCAAGAACCGCCGAACTAAGTAAAGAGAAACGACATCCATCATTACTTTAAGGCATGTCTTTTAATGAAGAAAAATAAACAAAAACCATTGAATTCGAAGGTGTCCAAACTTTTGACTGGCCCTGGATAGCTGGGATTTGAAACACTGATATACTTCAGATCATCATACTTCAAACTTGGATGAGAACAGCTGATAGTTCCTAAAGCATTTTCTTTGGAAGATGGGAATTTCTATAAAGTATTGTTTACACACACACACGACAGGAAGAACTTCATGACAGTGCCCTCTGCCGGTGAAAGAAGTAAATACAAAAAAAAAAAAAAAAAACTGGCCTGTTTAGGTGTACAAAGATGAAACCTAAAGTTCAATTATGCTATAAATAGCAGGAGCTAAAGCACAGACCTGACCCAGGGGATGTGGTCCATCAACAGTCCGTCCATCGTCATCTGGTCCCCAACTACAACAGAAACGACACGTGGGTGGAACAAATCTCTGGATAAAGCAGACGCTAACGTGGTACATGGCAACAGGTTGCATGTTCTAGCACGACTCCGTACAGTCTCCTGGTACATACACAACGTGTCATACTTAGCAGCTCTACTGCACTGCAAAAAAAAAAGCCAAATGTATATCTAGATGTGATGTATTTTAGTAGATCTAATGCTTGGCTTGACTAGCAGCACATTTGTTATGCACTGATAACGTAGACTCGGCTAAACATCATAAAATACGCGAGCTCTAAGCCCTGGCTTGTTTATGATGATTAGAAGTCCATGTCTGAGCTTACCTTTGTTAGAATAAGGTATTTTCTTTACCAGGAATTTCCTGACATTCCAGCATGCACGAAAGCTGCCTCGAAATATTGGTCGGCATCTGTACGTTTTGTGTGATGCCTTTAGCATCTCCGATGTGTTTAGAAGTCATAGTGTCCCAAATCCGGTAACACTTTTCAAATAGAATAAATACATTTGTGTGTACACTACTGTATATGGACCTGTGATGCCTGCATGTTTCAGCTTTTGGATGCAACACGATCTGCTGGTCCAACCCCAATACCATCACAGATGCTGGCTTTTGAGCTGTGCGCTGAGAACAAGCCGGACGGTCCCTCTCTTCTTTAGCCTGGAGGGCTATGATTTCGAAAAAGAATTTCTACTTTTGATTCGTCAGGCCTTGGGATAATTCGCCTTCGCCTCAGTCCATCTTAAAAGAGCTCAAGCCCAGACAAAGTGGTGCTGTTTCTGGATCTTGTTTATATCTGGTTATACGCCCGGAATATAACGCGGGGGAATATAGCTATCGCTCTGTCCGCCTGTCCGTAAACGTTTTAGTTTCCGGAGCATAACTCAAAAACTATTCGGAACTTTTTCATGAAATCTGACAGTTATGTTAAGTGACTAGAAGAGGATAAATGCCTTTTGACATTTCGGGATTTCTGCGATTTTTATTTTTTTCCGTATTTCCATGGCAACCAGTTCAACTTAGGAAAATCTAGAGTGGGGTTTCATGTGGGGGCCGGGGCGATACGTCATCTCCCGATTACTCGTTTTTTTAACTTGCGTTTGTGGATGCAGTAATTAACTGTTTTCACAAACGATGGTTTTCTCAAGTGTTCCTGAGCCCATACGGCGATTTCCGCTACAGACACCTGTCTGCTTTTAATGCAGTGTCGCCTGAGAGCCTGAAGATCACAGGCATCCTGGGCCAGTTTTCAGCCTTGTCTCTTGCATACAGAGATTTCTCCCGATTCTCTGAATCTTTTAATGAGATCATGTACCGTAGACTACATGATCTCTAAATTATTTGCAATGCTACATTGAGGAACGCTATTCTTAAATTGTTGCACTGTTTGTCTTTCACAGAGTGGTGAACCCCTCCCCATCTTTACTTCTGAGAGACTCCGCCTCTCTGGAATGCTCTTTTTGTTCCCAATTAACCAAATTATTATTATTTTTTTTTCCCTGCACAACTTTTTCAGTCTTTTGTTGCCCCGTCCCAACGTTTTTGAAACGTTACTGACATCAGATTAAAAACGAGCATATACAGTATTTTTCAAAAAACAATACAATTTCTCACAGTTTCAACATCTGATGTGCTGTCTTTGTACCATTTTCAATGAAATATAGGGTTTCCATGATTTGCAAATCTTCACATTCTGTTTTTAATTTATGTTTGTGGCAACTTTTTTTGGAACTGGAGTTGTATAATCTACATTTTTCATCATTTCAGAGAGAATGTATTGACTGCAGTCGTCTCGAGTTTCGTCATTAACTGTCGCATCTAGGTTTCTTTGTTTGGACACTGGGTGACAAAAAAAAACCCCGTGACATTAGTGAAAAGCCCTCATTGAACTAAACCTGTTTTACTTGGCTGGTTGTTTGCGGCCATTTGCCATAATTAAACCATTCAGAAGCAAGTCGTGTTCTTAATCCATCACACAGCTTACATATTCCTTGACAGCAGATGAACACAGTATGTACTTATGTGATGACAGCTAAAACAATGCGTCCTGCTACTCCAGTTAGGTCATTAAAAAGCAGCAATTCTCAATCTCGATGTCAGAACAATTTTCCAGCTCTGGTTTGCATGGGAACCTTGACTCTATCCGTGTAGAATCGGTACTTCAAGAATAAATGGTATACCATTTAAAAAAAAAAGAAGTAGTAGTACCTGCAGCTGTAAACATCATTGACCTGGTAATGTTTATTAAAAGCCACAGCCTCCATGCTGTCAGTGAGCGGTCCGTCCAGGACTCTGATACCTGAAAAGGAAACGTGTGACATTATGAAGCTACGCCAGCAGTCTGTATCCATCAAACAGCGCTTTCTGAGCTCTGACACTCATGGACGTGATGCGTAAGCAGACTTTTTGGTGAACATCTGGTTCTAATGAGCAAATAATTCACTGATTTGGTTTGTACCGTAGCTATCAGTGGTAGCGCTTCAGAAAACAGGCGTTATATAGCTATTTTCAAGACGGAATCATGGTTTGGAAACAGACATATCATTTTCACACCACGCCATGCTTTTGTAAGTTCTCTAAACACGTGGCTCCTACTGAAACAGGTTTGTTTGTTTGTTTAAATGCATTGTAAAGGAGTTTTTTTGTCATCACTGACCTGCCACCTTACTACCGTATGCAACTCCGACAGCGCAGAAGTTGTTGTTAGACACTGCAGCGATCTCGCCTGCGCAGCGTGTGCCATGGTGGTTATTGCTGTTCAAATCCGGGTGTGGCATGGGATCCGGATCGTTGGAATTCAGATCATAGCTGCCTTCAGGAGACTGGAACAAAGCCATGGTTTAATGAATGAACATTTTGTTCATGCAACAAGAGAGAAAAGAGAACGGGAATGCTGATGTGCTCACGTAATTGGGCTGAATGTCCTCCAGTGTGTGCTGCAAGCCGTCGTCCACGACGACCACGGTGACACCTTCGCCGGTGATGTTGTGCTCCCACACGCCGGTCACGTTGATGTCCATGCCGCGCCTCACATCGTTGTGCTGCAGCAGAGAATCAGATACGGACAGGATTGTAGAATTAACATCGAAGTAGTGATCATTTAAATCTTGTTAAATGAGAAAATGCTTTGGAATAGAGCTCGGACGCTGCTTTCACACGCCGGTCGCTCTGTATTCATGCAGCATTCACACCTATACAGTCTGCGAAAAAAAAAAAACCATCTCCCAGCCTCAAGCAGCACCCAAAACATACTCGCCCGAAAAACAATTCCACTTGCCCAGAGCTTTATTTTATTTCGGAGAGGACAGAATGCAGTCGATTTTTTATTTTTTTTTAAATCGGTGAAGCAGCATAATTATCATAAATCCACAAAACCAGAACACATTCAGAAAGAAAGAAGCTCTAGTAGTAGAGGAATGAATAATTTCAGGTATATTAAGCTGTGGAGAGCTCTGAATGAGTATAATAATAATAATAATAATAATGCTGGAGCTTTGTTTCTGTTTTCAAAGGAACCCAGTCCTGTGCAAAATGTCTCCATGGAGCCAGAGTGTAGAAATGAACCTACAGTTCAACCAAGTTCTACACACACACTGAACTTTACAACAGCTGCACAGATGTGAAACTGAAAAAAATTCGACGAAGGCAGGAAAAACTATTTTGGATCAAATAGTTATTTTCCGTTACACACTGATCAACCACCTGTGAGATTCGGTTGTGCCTTTTGAATCGAGAATAAATGAAAAGGGAACTGAACATTAACCGTTTCCTGAAATTATTACTACAAGAATGATCATAGTTACTGTATGACTACAGCTACAACTGGAACGTGCTGATTGTTAGCGTCTGTAATTACTGTACCATCCAGTATCAGATAAAATTAAAATAAAATCTTACAATACGGTTTCAAAGTCTAGAGCAAGATATTTTGTTATTTTACAAATAACACTTCAGATCTTGTTTTAACAATAATAAGAAATATCACTGTATAAATGATCGCGTGCAAATAGCTATGTAACTAGATGTCCTTGGGGTTGTTGAGACATGGAGGGATGGGGATACGATCTAGCCCACAGTTCAGGTCGGAGTCCTTTGAGAATAAATGCTTTGGCTTTCGCAACATTCTGTTCCCAAAAGCTGATGTCGGGGAAAAAGTCTTTACACAAAGAAGGTTTTTCTTGCTTTTGTAGTCTTTAACTGTTCTTCCGTGTCGGGACTTTTCGGGAAAAAGAACATATATTCCAACATGTAGCTAATGCTAATGCTAGGCCACTAATCTGCACCGTCACTCCAGTCGTTTCGAGGAATTCTGTACGGATCAGAACCGCTAATGAACTCTAATTTCCGTGTATATCTATCCTTCGCTTCTTTCTGACTAAGATTGTCCAAATAATCCGGTAGTAGAGCTTTTTTTAGCTGTAGTTTTCTTCAGACAACAGCGACAGACGCCGGACATTTCCGCTTGGCTTCAGTATCCGAACAGCCAATCAGCGGGTCCCGTATGCGTTTACGATTTTTATGTCACAACCGATAGGAGACACCTTTTGTCGGCTGTCCACCAATCACAGGCTCCCGTGCCACAATGGCGGTTTGTTGATAAATATTTAGAAAATAAAAATGATATCATTACGAAATATATGAAACCATCAAAAGCAATAAAAAAATCATAATATACTGTATATAAACACTGGCTAGAGGTAAGGAACATTACTCAGTGATGTTTATTATTAACTCGAATCGTGATATAAAAGTTCCGGGTCTGGTTCAACCGCGCTGCTGGCACACGATGTCCTTGACCCTCGTCGCCCTTTGCCAACTGGTATAATCACGTCGTTACGTGGACGTATTGAGCCGAGCTTTTCCAGTACACTCGAACGCACGCATACTTCGATGAATTATAAGCAAAAACCAGGAAATTTTAATGATTTCTTCAAAATATATTTTTTTGTACTTTTATATATTGTGTTGATGGATAAAACTTTTTAACGCATTTCCTGTGAAACGAGACGAGCTACTTTAGACTGGTTCCCTGCTCTCTTAGTGCAGAGTGAGAATACAGTCAATGTCTCTGACGCTTGGTAGGATTCACCAGTCCAGGAAAACAAGATTTTCGAGAGACACAGGTGAACTTTGTTTTGACGAGGCGTCAGATGTCACGATGCGCGATTCACTTTGCAGGATAACAACAATGGAAACATGTTACTGCCGGACTGACAGTTCAGGTCTGCATCACGGAGCGGTTGCTTACTTTTGTCGTCCGATCGAATGATTACCGTTAAAGTTTTACTCGCTCTTGCACATACTTTTGTTGTCTCGGACGATCGGACGTGCGGTTTTTCGAGCATTGCTCAGGGATGAGAGTGGGTGGTCATCAAAAAAGCGGAAAACAAGATGGCGCCCGAAGTCAACCCGGGGGGGAATTTTATATATACACAGTGGGGCAAAAAAGTATTTAGTCAGCCACCAATTGTGCAAGTTCTCCCACTTAAAAAGATGAGAGAGGCCTGTA